>JAULBZ010004569.1:0-14583 GCA_032360805.1 Neoturris breviconis | reverse complement strand
TTGACTTTTTTTTATTTTTCTCGGCCGAGAAAAATAAAAAAAAGTCAAAAGGCGCTGGGGACGAGCTTGGGTTAAATGAATATTCCACAACGTGAATATTACAGTTTTAGTTTTAACTGATTTTGTGTCAACAGTTATTTAGACTAGTTAGAAGTCATCTTTAAATTTCGCTCAATTTCTTTTGCTTAACCCTATTTTATCTGGGATCCTTTGAGTAGCATATTTTATCTGGGGGAGGGGGCAAAAATGCCTTATCCCCTGTACTTCTAAACTACTTTGAATTTCTTATTAAAAATTGGTACAGATAATGTTCTCATCAAACCTAATTAAAAAATGTTCAAAAATTTGTAGACAATAGGCTATATTCTTTGCCGCTCTTCCGAGTTTTGAAAAGGCAAGAAGCCCTGGGAATGAGGTTGACTGAGTGATTGAAAAAGATTATATCTGCATCAGAAACACGCTTGTAAAATAGAACCTTGAAAAGCAAAATGAGAACTTTGACAAATGCCTAAAATTGCCCAAAAATCTGGAATAGACCTAGAATTTAATTATGTTAAACCACGAGCAACACACTCTAGTAGGGTTCCAAATTTTCCCTTCTAAGTTTTATTTATTAGGATTTTTTCTCTTAATGGAAAAGTATGGTCTGGACATTTCATAAATATTTGGTCTATATTTTTCAAAAACACAACAACAATTATTTCGTTTTTCAATGCTTGGCACATTTTATTAGAAGATTCTTTAAACGTAGCCTGGAATTTTGTTTTTTTGAAAAATATAGACTAAATATTATGGAGAAAACTAAAATTATGAGAAGCAAACAAATAGGTCATGGATATTTTGAACCGGACTTCATGAAAGATTTAGTAGATCGTTTTTCATAAATTATAAATATTTCCTTTTTTCCATGATGTTTTGTTTTATTTCTCATATGTTTTTCAAAACAAAAAAATATGTGTTTTCTTCAAATGCAAAAATAGAAAATGGAAATGCTTCTTACTCAACCTCGATCCCAGCGCTTCTTCTCTCTCTTTAATTGAAGGCAAGTTCTCTCGTTCTCACAAAGTTAGACGTCAAGAGAGAAGAAGCCCTGGGATCGAAGTTGCTTGTTACTTTCTGATGATTGATTTTGAGAAGGAAAACATAGTTCTCTGAGAGGGTTTCAAGGATTAGTTTCCTATCTATTAAAATCGGGTAACAAATTGAGATCGAAAATCTGAAAATTTGGGGTGAATCGGAAAATACCGGGAAAATTAGAAATTTAGGGGAAAAGGGTGAGTCAATCCAACATATTTCTTACATAGATTCTACCATTTGCAGATATGAATCAGTGCTCCAAATTTCAAATTTATTCCTTTTTTGTAACCAGAAGATATTTTATTTTTGATATTATGAGAAATACTAGAAATTTGATAGGTGGCTTCACATAATGGTTTATTGTAAGAAAAGATAGCGCAACCGACCTGAAATTTGGCCCAGTGACGTAAAATGGCTTAAAATTAAGACCTTAAAAGTTTCAAGACGCTATGCATTGTAAACAAAATTATTTTCGAATAACTCTAGGGGGCAAATTTACCCCTCCCACGGTTTTCTTTCGAGGACAAACAAAATTTATTTTTCTAGGAGATATATTTCCGCAGATGAAGTCAAAACATATTTCTGTGCATCTCCTTTTTATGTTTTGTTAATGCACAATCTCAGTAAATTAGAAATAGGAGAAAGTATATATATTTCTGCAGGGATTTATTTTTCAAAGTTGACGCCCAAAGATATTTTTCGCCAGATTTTAATTTCGCAGAAGAGACCCCATAAACCGCGAAAATGTGTCACAGTAATTATTCGCGGTGAGTACATGATTTTGAATCTTGTGATTCTCTGTCCCATACATTATAGACGTTTGACGCTACCAAAATATCTTGAATTGTAATAATAAATTTTATTTTAAGTTAATGGAGTTCGAATTACAGCATTCTTACCGTATATAAATATAGGTCATATGTTTCCACTAGGCAAAAACTTGTAAAAACGCTATAAGTTTTTTGTCTACTGGATGGGATTGTTCGTAGAGAAATGTTTACAAATACATGAAAACGAGGCGTTGGCTGTTCAAAGTAGAAACTTGTTGCAATGCACAAATCTCTGCATAAAAAGTTATTGTATTGCAACAAGTTTCTACTTGTTTTTATTTGTCAATAGGTCTATATTCAATCAATGGATATGTAACAACATCGTTCCCAAGTACTTCTTCTCCCTTGAAGTCTGACTTGGAACCTAGTTAGATATCAAGAGAGAAAAAAGCCTGGGACCAAGGTTAGGTATGTGCTACATGAGAAGCAGAATAAGCAGTTTTGAATATATTTATTAAACTCGAGCTGAACGGGGGCGTACACATTTTGAAATTCATAGCCTGTGACATAATTTTTAAAGTTATTGTCAACCTCGTTCCCAGGGCTTCTTGCCTTTTCAAACACGGCTTTTTCGCCGCTCTTCCGTGTTCGAAAAGGCAAGAAGCCCTGGGAACGAGGTTGAGTTATTGTTTTAAATGGCTATATCTTTCCTAGATCTTTAGTAGCTATAGTATCTGATACTCTGGAAGAGTCCAGGATTATTATAGATACACACAGCGTAAATAACTACTGAGTACGGACCCGTACAACTCCGTATAAGGTCTGTACAATGCCACATATGTCGTAAACATTCTATACAATGATAAAATATTGTTTCCAAGTTTTTTGGTCATTAAGTGTTCATATTTTCACGTCAAAGTTTTGTCTCTAATTTCATGTTTATTTGACGGTTACGTCTTTCCAATTTTTTTAAAGTAGATTGTCGTTGTATTTGATCTGCTCTTGTTGACTTAGCTGACATGGCAGTTTTTGGTACAACTGTTATATTTTCTGTATCTATCGGTGAACTTGCAGTTGTCTGTGGAGTTTCTTCATCGTGAGTTTGTTTTTCCGCGTCATCTATTAACTCCTGGTGCATCTTTTTTAGACGCCCTTGATTATAGAAATAATCAAAATTTGAGACTATCACAGGCACTGGTAAAGCTACAGAAAGAACACCACAAATTGCACATGCACTACCAACAACTTTGCCAGCGAACGATAATGGGACCTAAAAAGAAAGAAGCTCAATATTTGACTAATTGTCTCTAAAGGAGATTATTGATCAAGCCAGAATATAACTGCCGGACATCACTTGCAGAGGAGTATTTTTTAGTATAGTTTTCAACTGCAGTGTAGACAAAAACAAACATCCCATTCCAACGTTGTTTGATCATGGTTAAAATTGCAACAGATTTTCGTAGTTACAAGGGTTGGTGATTTGTTGAGTTGAATTAGACTCTTCCACTATTGCTTTGTTGGATCATAAGTGCGCGCGTTGATACTTTCCGTCCTAAAGGTGTAAGAGAAGACGTCCCAGTGGGCAAAAACTCAGTTTCCGCAGTAAAGACGTTAGACGTTAAGACGTCATTCTAGCGTACTAGCATTATTATAGCGTTTTTATTGCGAACTTTGCATAAGTATCAATAATATGAACAAATATTGCTTCCAACAACAAAACATACCTTATCTCCATAACCAACCGTGGTCATCGTAATGATAGCCCACCAAAATGCATCCGGTATTGATGAGAAGTTGTCCCCTTCAAGGTAATAAACAGCACTTGAAAACAAAATAACACCAATCGCTAGAAAGAATATCATCAAGCCCAAAGCTTTCATGCTCGCATACAATGTTTTACCAAGAGTTTGCAATCCCTTTGAATGCCTTGAAAGTTTGAAGATTCGAAATACTCGCACAAGTCGGATAACACGTAGATTTTCTAAACCTAATGATTCTGTTTTATTTAAGGCCGTTGTTATGTAAAACGGTAGTATCGATACAATATCGATAATATTAAGGATGGTCTTTAAAAACACGATTTTATTCGGTGACGACACTAAGCGGATTATAAATTCGATTGTAAACCAAGCTACAAAAATTGATTCACATGTGCTAAAGACTAGATGCCAATCAATTTCTTCGATTTTTTTCAAAAATCCGGATGTCGTTGTTGTTTTTTCTTTCTTCTTCAATATATTTGTTTTGCATTTGCATGCTAAGTAGACCGTGTGATTATACTGCTCCAACAGCTTTGTATTGTGATGTATATTAACGATTGGATCATTCCTATTATACGTCATGTTTAGCGAGTGAAGTAACGTTTTTATGCTAGCAGGAGGAGGGTTTTCTTTATAACTTCCATGATCGCTTCCATCGTTGAGGATATGTTCTTTTGCAAATGGTAATGTTTCAATACATAGTTGTGTGACAGAGATGACAATCATGATGACAGAAAACAAGGTAAGAAATTCAGCTGAACGACTAGTTTCAGGACACTCAAATAAACACCAAATTTTTCGCTGCCATTTATTTTTTGGCATCTCTTTATCGTTATTTTCAGGTTCTAGATCTAATACCTGAGTTAAAGTATCTTTGGGTAAATCGAAGAATTTAGCTTCAGTTATCAATATAGTCATTGGTACTGTTAATGGACAATACAGCTGTCCATTGGATTGATAGTAATACAAAATGGCGTTGAATGCACTCCTATCACGATCAAAGAAATATTCATCTTCAACATCATCATAAAATTCTTCTCTTTTAGTTGCATTTCCTAATAAAGTACATGGAAATCGATCTAACGTATCTATAAAGGTTTGATATCGTTCACCCGATACGTTGATCGTTATTTTTTCACGTCTATCGTTTTCATCATCTTTTTGTCGTACAAAAGCGCCGTTAATATGTAGTGGTGTGTTATGCTCCTCGTTGTGTCTCCACATATCAGGAATATTCAGTACCATCACTCTGGCTCATAATGTTAAGAATAAGAAAATACTTGTTATGAACATTATTTTAGAAAATAGGAAATCATTTTTCATTTTTCCCTATTTTTAAATTGATCTGTCTTTTTATAGTTAATAAGATAATAAATACTGTACTTTTTCTCAATAAATCTTTTTAAGGACGCCCCTCGTATAATCTAATTTTTCTCGTCATGAACATATTGAGCTTCCCTACTGTCAAACATGACTTCACTTCTATAAAAGTCTGATAAAATTACATGATAACAAATGATTTAAACAGAGCGCAGGTGTCATAACAAGTGTGGCAGGGGTTAAAGCATAACATGATTTCAGACCAACACCGAGTCAGCCGTATTATAACATTCATATCCATTACGCGGAGAATGGCGTGTGATGTCAATTTCAACCAATGGAATGTCTTCTTTCGGCTTTCGCGCGGAATTTTCAGCCTAATGGAAATCAACTTTGAAAATGTTTTTCTAGAAATTCAACATCGCTAGCATAATAACATGAATGACCATATGTGGACTGTGTATTTCCTTATACGGGAATATACGGGAAATATACGGGACCGTAATCGGCAAACTTTTATGTTAATTATGTTTTATGTTAATTATCTCAGTGCAACCTCGTCCCCAGGGCTCCTTGCCTTTTTGAAAAGGCAAGGAGCCTTGGGAACGAGGTTGATCTCAGTGCTTAAAATAAGAACATACCCAGTGGACAAAAACTTGTTTAAAGCATAGAGGTAGAACCATGTTCAAAGTAAGCAGTAAAGACAACCTCGATCCCAGCGCTTCTTCTCTTTTTTTACAAATTTAGACGTCAAGAGAGAAGAAGCCCTGGGATCGAGGTTGCAGTAAAGACGCTAAAACAACGTCGAACGATGTTGTTCTAACTTCTTTATTGCGGATTTTGAACAGGTTTTTGCCCACTGAGTACTATCGCACTGCGGAGAAGAGATTATTTAGAGTATTGCCACATCCTCTCTCTCCTTCGTAGATATTATTTACACCGATGAGAATTGTTGTGAATATTGAGAAGAACGTCTTTCTTAATAAAGGTTGATTACCACCTGGCAAAAAATTTGCGGCGAAAGACAAAAGAAGACATTCTATTGGTAGAAATTAACGTCACACCATAAACTTTTCGCCTTGTGGAAATCAACTTGAAAATCTAACATAAATAGCTCCGATTGTGGTCCCGTATATCTCCATATATAGACAATGTGTATTATTTATCACATACCTTGATTGAGGGAAGTAATTTTCGCGGAAAGTAATTTTCGCGAATTCGCGAAATTTCTCGCGAAAATTTTTTTTAAACTGCCAGATTCGATGGCATAACGTTTTTAGATCGTAATATTGGCCCTAACTGGTTAGAAGAATATTTAATCATCCTCATCATCAATTGTAATTACAATGTTATTTTCGGGGGGTTTTCTATTGTTTACTGTCGGATCCTTCAATAGTTTTCTTATGTCTGGACATTTTACTTCCGTTGTCTATAGACTTCCAGCGGAACGTCCTCGACCAATTTGAAGAAGAGGTCAACGAGGATGATTTATTAGCGCAAAATGTATGACTATAATCATAAGATATTCAGATGTTGATGCAAAGTTTCCTTCATTTCTAAAATCCCACCCAAAAAGTTGGATCTTCTCATTCGCGAAAATTAATTCTCGCGAAAAATTTCTGAACACCTGACTCGCGAAAATTTCTTCTCGCGAATTGAGAAAAAAAATCTGAAAAACAAATTCGCGAAAATTACTTTCTGCGAAAATTACTTCCCTTAAGGTAATACATAATCGAATTGTAACACGTTAGTTCTTTACTCAACGCAATTAAGGAGGCTTTTTTTTACAGAGGAAAAAGACAATAAATTTGCAAGTCTTATGACAAGTGTCCATTATTAAATATCAATAGCGTTATCATATTTTTTGCAATTATTATTTCTCAAAAATTTATAATTTTTATTTATTTTTTAGAAAATTGTGACGATATCAGTCAAATTTGGTCCAAAAATGCCCAAAAAAATTTGGTTTTTCTAATCTTGCATCGCTGGAATGTTGAATGTTGTGTGATGCTAACAACCTTACTTTTATGTGCTCTGAATTAACCTTTATCGAAATCCATAGTGGCGTTGGTCATACTTAATAGAAAAATGTGCTAAATCAGCATTTTACTGTCATTATTTTGCTATGACGTCACCAAATTTGACGAAAAATGCTGATTTGGCACATTTTTTTATTTTCTATTTTTGGGCAACACTGACAAAATTTAACAACAGGCTCTGTTTTTAAGACTCGCAAAAATATTGTCATTATCCTCTGAAAAATCCTTAATTGCGTTGAGTAATGAAAACGGGATAACTTGTTCAAAGTGGGCAAAAGCTCAATAACCAATGAAATTGCAATAACTAAATAAATTTGCACAGAAGAGTACGTTTAATTCAAAAATCTTGCATCTTCACCGCAAATTAAGCGGTAAAAATGAAATAACATATTTATATACGCTCTACTCTTTCCAACACTTTGGGTAATTGATCGAATTTTTAAAACCTAGAATTTACTTCCAAAAATTGCTTAAAATCTAGGTTTATTGCACCATGCATAGGGACAGATCCTTAAAAATAAGTGATGGTCATTTAACAGCTCTTCAATGTTTATCAGATTCCAAGCTCACATCGGTCAAAATCTTGCTGCAAATATCCCAAATCAGCACTTTATAAGCAAATAAAATCGTCACAGCGTGATATTGTGCTAACATTGCATGAGGCTTACTTGCGGGGAAAATACGGTATCAAGACATTATTTTTAGCACAGAAATTTCGAAAAAACTCAGACTATAGGATAAAAATACCATTTCTTGCTTATCAATATCGGATCAACTTCTTTTAACATTAAATGGTCTGAGCATTACTTTAAAGGTACAAAACTTCGCGGACACACTAAATTTGAATTTCGCAGGTATTTAATTTCACGAATGGGCAATATGATGCAATTTCACGGGTTTTAAATTTCGCAAGTGACTCAAAAAAGCGCGACCTGCGAAATTTAGTACCTTTAAAGTATAAGGTATAGTGAGCTTATATTGGTGTTATACATCAGCATGAATCTTATAATATGGTAAACATAAACCGACCCTGGGAAAGACAAACATAAATTTTGTCATGCAATATTATATATACTAAATGAAAGTTCTTTTTGCATAAAAACGTTTGGAAAGTTAGAAATTGCTCCAGATCCGACCAATATACCAATACACTCCACGCATGTAGTTTTCTATTCTGGATATTGTTAGGAAGATGTGAAAAGAAATTTGGAATAACCTAGAATCACGGACAGAATATTTGGCAGGACAGAATATTTGGAACTATTGTCAAAAATAACTGTTTGTTTACATTGCATCCTCTCTCCCTCCGTTTCAGTGTTGTCTGTGAGTTTTTCGGCTGATGCAGGGCTCCCGACAACATTGAAACTGGGGGAAGGGGGATTTTAAGCATTGTTCCGATATATTATGTCCATGATTATAGTCTGCTAAAACAAACACCTTCAACTCTTTGTATTTATTTATAAGTAATCAATCTAAATTATACAAGCGTATAAGATAACTTGAATCATCACATCCAATAACTATTCAGCCGGAGCGTTTCCACAGTTATCATCATACTAATCAATACCATCTTCTTCTGCTTTACATTGAAAAACTAAAGAAATAAAACATTTACCCTTACTTCTCTGCCATCACTTAAATATGAATTATTAAACTGTTTTGTAAACAGATCTAGACTTATCTAAACTGTGCTTTGTCTCTCTGATGCACCTGTACTTCTCGAGCAAATTCGAATGTTCACTTTTCACTTAGGCCTATTAATTTTTGCAAAATTCTACTTTTTTCGTGCCCATCAAAGCGCAAAAAGAAGTACAGGTGGAATCTTGACAAAATCGGTGATTTGCGTAAATTTATACGCGTGAAAAGTTTTCATGGCAGGAAGATTCTGGTTCGGAATGAGAAGATGGAAACGACTTCAATTTACTTAGTCTCGTGCCCTTATTTTATTTTCACAATAAAGAGTTCTCATGGCCTCTTGTTATTTGTGTAATAAAGAATACTAGCAACGAACTATACGTGTATCGTTTTCCTTCTGTGAACATGTCATGTTCCTTTCCAAAAATCTTTTACAATTCACGAAAATTAGTACATGTGAAATCAATGGAAAAGCTAAATTCAGGAAAATTTGTACACACAAAATGTGTTATTATCCTTCGCGAATTAAATTCACGCGAAAATTAATTTAAAATTAATTTTTTTAAAACGAGTCACAACAAAGATAACAGCCAATTAAAACACAGAACTTTTATTTTCAACCATTGCCTCAGAGGTCCTAAATTCTGACCCAAAAATACCTTATTTGGTCAAATTTAGGCTAAAAGTTAAAAGGGCTTAATTTTTGATGAAAATTGGGTTTTTGATGGCACTGATACTATTATGTCTTCATTTTGCGAGTTTCGGATCAAAAATTCCTTTTTTGGCCAAATTTAGGCCAAACATTAAAGTGCTTGCTTTTTGGTGAAAATTGGTCTGATATTCAAATGGATATTTTCAAATTCATTTTCAAAATTCGGACCGAAAATACATGTTTTGGCCAATTTTAGATCAAAATTAAAAGTTCTTCGCTTTGATGAAAACTGGTGTATGACCAAATTTGACAGTGCTAATCCCAGATATGATATTCATTTTTAAACTTCGGGCAGAAAATACACGTTTTGGCCAAAAATTAAAAGCTCGTTTTGATGAAAACTGGTGTATGACCAAATTTGACGTCGCTAATTCCAAATCTGATTTTCTTTTGTCAAACTTCGGGCAGAAAATACCTTTTTAGGCCAAATTAGAAAATTAGGCCAGAAATAAAAAGTGCTTCGTTATTGATAAAAATTGGTGCGACCAAATTTGATGACACTGATCACATATCTGATATCCATTCTTCAAAACGCAGGCCAAAAAATTAAAAGTGCTCTGTTTTTGATAAAAATAGGTGATACGAAATTCCAAATCTAGTAATAATTAATCAAAATTCGGAAGAAAAATACAGTTGCTTTTTGATGAAAAGCAATGAGCATTGTTATTCCACATCTTGTTCGCTGGGAAGAAGGCTGGAGAAGTAGATAGCATCAAATGGAAGTAATACGGTAACGGAAATTGCAGGATCATATGTATTATTATAAGTTATGTTGTCCATCTTATATCTCCATGAAATATTTTCGCCCTTATTATTACGATACACACCTTTATATGAACAGTTTTGGAATGAGGCAAGTCATTAAATTTGTGCATATTCCTTAACACAAAGTCAAACCATAAAGAAATATCTGTTGAGATTTACTTATGTATGGCATAAGTATTCGAACCATACTTTCTTGTCTACATTTACTTAGACAGACATTCCAATAAAGAGAGTAATCTTTAAGACGCATAACAGCTTCTACAAGCCCAACATAAATATTTGACATTCGTGCAAAAATTCAAAATTTCAACTTATAGACAAGTGAACTTACCAAGTCTTAAAGTCTACTCGATAAATCTCTTGGGACTTTTCGTGGTTGTTTTCCGCATTATGTTTTGCTCGTGGTGCGTATTATACATAGTCAAAATTCGTAAAAATGTCTTATAATTTATGTAAAGGGTTGACGTTATTACTCTTTCTGCATCAAACTTTGAAATCTCGGACATCATCTGTGAAGGAATGTTTTTTAGTATAGTCTTCAGCTGTTCAGCTTAAAAGAAAACCTTCCACAGGTGATGTCTGACAGTTATTTCAAGGCTTCTACATAGTTTTAAGCAATCATAAGGTGGATCTCCACTGCAGATTCATTTGCGCAAATTCTAAATGATGCCATTACATTGGTTGAGAGACCTGTCACTTTCAACGAATGTAATGGCTTCATTCAGAATTCGCATGAATTAATTACTCCTTTACTCATGGAACAAAGACAAAATTCAATTCAAAACAAATCTGTACAGAAGTCTGTTAGGTCAATAAGCTTATAATGGATTCAATCCATTGCAAGATCATTGACGCAGTGCTTACTAGCTACTTCTTTATAAAGCTTCTTTTATTGCAGCTACAATCTTATTTACTTTTTCTGCTGAGTCTACATATCCATCACCATTCTAAAAAAACAACAACTCCGCCTTTGAAGAAAGGTGTTAAAAGTCTGATGTTTCACTCCAAAAGCTCTCCTACACAATGATAATTTAATTTTATTTCGACCACTATGATTGACCCTGAAGTAGATATGCCTTTAAAAGAGCCAGCACAACACGTTTACGAAAACAGCAGTAGAAAAATGAGAATTTGCACTGAGAGGTTCTTGCAATGGATATCCCTTATATAATTTTAGAAACTTCTATACAATAAATACAAAGAAAAATAAATATCAGTTAAAAATGTTTGATGTATAAAAGTTCAAAATATCTGTAAAACAAGGATAATATACGCATAGAATTGAACTTTCCAAGTTCTCTACAAATTCTTTCTACCGTATATGCAGCTTTTTTTACCTTTTTAGAATGGACAAGCTTTCCATTCACCTCAACTTCAAACCAACCTGTTACGTTTGGTGAGCCATAAGAATCCTAAGAACAATAATACATACAAATATGACATTCAGCTGTGAGCTGTTAGTAATAATTTCCTTTTCAATTGTCTCCTTGTTTATATCAGTAAGGCTACCTGATTCATTATTATCTATTGACCAGTTTGATTTTATACAATTGGGTTTTGACTTTAAGTGTGTTTTGAGTAGTTCAACTTTTAAGCTGCACACTATACTCAAAAAAACACTCCTCCACAGGCAATGTCCAGCAGTTATATTCAGGCTTGGAGAGATAAGTACGTACATATACAAGCCTCAAAATAACTGTTGGAAATCACCTGTAGAGGAGTGTTTTTTCAACTGTACTCAAAATACAGTCTGACATTTATTTTCAGGTTTACATGGATAAGCAATATGCCTCAGTGGTAAAGATGCTACACAAACATTTTTTAATTAATGTTGTTAAAGTTACTGTATTCACCATTACAAGATTTTATTCTGAAGAGAGAATCAGACATGCCACTCACCATTATATGATAGGCCTGAAAACACAGCCGAATGATGATATTTTGGTACTTCAGTGTAGTCCCAAGGAGGAAAAATAGACCCAAATTACACAATTGCAGGTAATCAGGCCCAGGCAGGAAGAGGGGCATTTGTGGAGAATGTGTTACCACAGCTAGCAAATATTCCTTAACCAGGCTGAATACACTTTTATGCAGTGGTTATTTCCAGTTCTTATGAACCCATCATAGTATTATAAATACAAATAAACTGGCAAATTGTATCATTGTTTTGGATCCTTTACCAACAGATATCAGAGACATACTATAAATACTTACAAACTGAATAGCTGCTTCCGGAAATTGAGATTGCAGGTCATCTTTTAGACGACTGTACTAAATGGATAGAATAAAAATACTTTTTACAACAGAAAAATATTCAAAACAATATTATAGCAATAATAAATGAGATTGAGTGGTCAAAATATGAGCAAAAAATCACTATGGAGGAGTGATTTTTGAACATAGGTTCACGCTATAAATCCTAAAGCGATTTTTAAGGGTGCTTTGTAAAGTGATTATGAAATCACAAAATAATCAAAATTTAACTTTTATATATTTGATGTTCACTGTCTTATGTATTCTGTTAGTCAAATTCTGTTCAATGTTTGATTATATATGTTCTGTAAAATATTAAACTTTCAAAACTAATTTATGTGTTAATTTACTGACCTTGTTTTACTTACTATTTCTCACATTTTTTACTAATTTAATCACAATTCTGTTTAGTTTTCTATACAAAATATATTTTACATTATATAAGTTGTATAGAAATCACTATATAATATTTGGCAAATCAGAATTATCCATTATCAATTATACTGTATATTATCAAGATAGTAATTGGTATTTATATTTTGTAGTATAAAATACATTTCACACCTTTTTCTGTTAGTTCAACTCATGTTAAAATCAATGTAAGAGAGTTTTTACATATAGAAGGTTTTACATTAAAATTCAAATCAATATTTAATATTCAATTCAAGTTCAAAATTCACTCAAGTTTACTCAAATTCAAATTGTAGTGGCAATTATTCTATGTTAACTCACATTGTGGAAAGCTGTTTGAACAAATTCACGTTACAAACGACCACACTACTGTCTTTCCTCGTTGGATCCTTCATACAAAGGTTTTTGCCCGCCTTACATGCTTTATTATTGACTTTGCTATGAATTTACTTTTACCAGAGTCAAAGACTAACCATTATTGAATATGACAAAATGAAACACTTACCTTAGATCGGTACCCTCATGCACCACTAAAACAAAATAAAAATTATAAAAAAATTATATCATACAGTCTATGAAGGAACCTATATAATGTGTTGTTAGCAATGTGAAAATAGTTCAAATTTTCTTTTGATACTGATCTTTGCAAACTAGGCATTTTCCATAACCACCGTCCACTGTCCCACCGCAAAACGTTCACCGTCCCAAAAACAAATTTACAGACCAGATATATCTCATGCACTAGATACAGACTTTAAGGGAAGAAAAAAGGAGATTGGATTAGAGTTTGATCTTGAAATTTGACAGAAAAGCCTACTTCCCGTTTAAAACTTGCCAGGTAAGTAAAATACTTGGATAGAATTCAAATGCAATGGCCTAAATTTGGCACTGATGACGTCATGATGACGTCATATACCTATACCTAGCCGTGGGAGCGCTATGAGAAATTTCTACTCCAGTATAGTTTCTTATCTTATTTATTGATTGATTCGATAAAGAGCCGACAGTACGAATAAGTATAAATAAGTGTTATATAGGTATGTATTTAGGAGGGTTCCAGCTTCCCAGAACAGTTTAATTCATAGAATAAGAGTAAGTTTAGTTCAAGTTATAGCCAATTAAAATATATAAAATTTTGGTAATTTGTGCTAGATTCGTCACAGTTGTTACAATGCATTGTTATCTTGGCAATGGTAAAACTGTAAAAATCTGATTCAACAGAAAATTTTCGGACTGATTTTACCCCTAAAATGCTGCCATTATGGTTCTAATTTTGACGAAAAAATTTATCAAATCACTATTTTCACTTATGGCATTGTTAGCAACCAAAACCATTTGGATTTGGAACAAAATATTTGGTCTAGGTGTCTAACGAGGTCGATTTTAGTGTTTTCGGACCACTTTTTCCCCAAAAATGCCGCATTACGCATTATTAATTTCCCCAAATTATTATCTCCAAATTATCATTGGACAATTTGTTTCACTAATTAAACATAAAAAAATTCCCTTACTGTGTGCTTTCCTGTTAAATTTTTGTTGAATTTCTGTTGAATACTGTACCTTCATTTTATGCTTGGGACCCAAATTCGGACACATTGGACACCCAAAAATAAATTTTGTCCAATTCAATTTAAGAACAATTTAGTTATTAGTCTTTTCATCACTTTTTACAGAATTAAAAAATAATTTTTAATTTTCAAGATATTCCGTTTTTATAGTGAAAGTCTGTATTTTAGTCATGTCCGCTTATAAGAGGGTGCCGACGCCCGGTAACACACCGTTTTTTATACGGGGTAGTTCGGGGCTACCCCGTACGCGAAATTAATTCCTCAACTACCCCG
>JAULBZ010004568.1:0-14584 GCA_032360805.1 Neoturris breviconis | reverse complement strand
TGTTCAGCTTAAAAGCTGAACACTATACTCAAAAATCACTCCTCCACAGGTGATGTCCGGCAGTTATATTCAGGCTTACCTACCATCTTAACTTCTACTAAAGTACTTTAAATTACTTTAAATGGCCTCATCAAACTCAATTCAAACATGTTCAAACATTTATTACACAATAGGCACATTGTTTTTCTATTGTCTTGAGAACAATAGAATTCCTGGAAAACAATAGAAAATCGTATTTTAATGTGTTTGATATAAATGAAAACTATAATAATTACAAGATATTGATTGAAAAAAACGCCATTTCATTTATAATATGCATTTTTACGCCCAAAAACAAAAACAAAAAAAATCAAAGCTTTTTTACTACGTCGATTAAAAATGGACATGATCACAGGACACCTGCAACGATTAGCAATTTTTTTTCTTCATAAAAACGTTTGTAATAGGCACTGTGGCAGACTCGTGAAATTTCAATCATTTTTACGCACCATAAAAAAACGTTATTAATAAAAATCCGCAAGGTAAGGCATTTTGGCCTCCCCCTCCCCCAGATAAAATAGGGTTAATATATTATTTATTATGTAATTTGTATCTGACGCTTTAGTTACTTGGATACTCCCAAGGATGTATAATGATTTTAATCATGTATTGTTATTATTTCATTAGCTAAACCGTCAGCAGTTCAACCGTCAGCAGTTCAAGCATATGCAAGTAAGTTGAAATTATGTTACTTTGGTATGATTTGATATCCTCACTACGGCTGGGTTAGACAGTGAAAAAAAAAATATGCAGCATGTTAGCAACTCCTACACTAGCCTGTACTACAAACTCGACGTCTGGCGAGGAAACGCGAGAAGTAGCACTTTTTGCCGCGGGGAGGGTCTGCGGAACAGGCTGTTCCTACACTTGTTGGTAATGGATAAACGATGACCAGCATATTTGAATTCCATCAAAATTTCTGGGTAGATATTTTTTGTAAGTAGTTAACCCTGCCGGAACACGACGTCGGAGCAACTTCAAAACGACGTCGCGTTGTTCCGACGTTGTTCCGATTTCGTGTGGTCACTGGGAATGTTCTTATATGTAGATTTAACCGTTATATGCACACAAGATAAGCTATTGGTATACATTCTTAAAAATTACGTTGATCATAGCAACTTTACATTTGACAACATTTCATGTAAATCAGGATCAAATGATACACATATCATGTTAACTACGAAATTTACCGAATGTGGTACAACAGTAACCCAAACGCAAGACAAGTTAATTTATGAAAATATTGCTAGAAGTCTACCAGATGATTTTGATGAAAACGCTCTCATAACAAGAGACAATAGTGAAGAAATAATAATTAAATGCAACTTTGGTAGAATGCAGGACACTAGTATGATTGGTGGTTTTAATGCAACATCTGATGTTTTGCAAATTACTGAAGGTATGTTTACTTTTCTATTTAGCTTACTTACAACGTTTGGCTTACAACCCTGCCGGTACACGACGTCTTATCAACGCTGAAAAGGACGTCATTTTGACGTCATGATGTCAAAACGACGTCTTTTTGACGTTGATAAGACGTCGCAGTTACACTGGGTATTTTCCAGTGGGCAAAAACTTGTTCAAAGTCCACAGTAAAGACGCTGGAACAACGTCTTCGAATCCATGACGAAATATTTTAAAACACACTCTTCACCAATAAATATATGCCATACCTACCTCAGTTTTAAAGTCACATAATCACTCTAGTTTGGTCAAAATTTTAAATAAATAACATGAAAGCTAGCCAGGGTACCCAACTCTACCGCTACGCAATCCCTTTATCGCTAAATATACGATTTTGAATTTTGGTTTAACATTTGTCCCAATATAAATGTAAATATCATATTAAAAATTAAAAGAAAAATAATAAAAACAATGAAAAAGTGAGAGCTTAATTCTACTTGGCTACATGAAAGCTTGTAATGTCAGTAACATATGCTGAAAAATTAATTCTTTAAAGACAACTATTAGTGGAGGTACGAGTGATCTAACTGTGTTGCAGCCATATTGTTTGGTAAAACTTCATCGCTTTCCTACATGATTACATAAAGTTGTAGCTAGTTTTTGATAAAACAATTGCTTATTTGACCCACTTTCTGTTATTTATAAATGTTGAAATTTTCAGCCAATAGCAAACTTGATTTAGAATTTTGGCAAAATAGGGTGATTATGCGACTTTAAATTCGCGCAGTTCTTTGTTCTCACAATCTCAAATTCGCGCACCAAAATTAAATATAGTCACGCAGCTTCAAATTTACGCAAGGTGGAGGGTACTTTCACTACGATAGCATGCTTTATAGTTCGCTATCTTGGTAAAACTTTCTTCGACACGATATTTTTTATGTCGTTATTTTCTAGCAATTATTTGTGTAGCTAACGATAAGTCTTGTTTTTATGGCCTTCTACTTTTTGATAATATTAACTCAAAGTTTGGGACATATTACAAATTTTCTGAAGCCTTGAATTTAAAGCTATTTGCGGATTTTAAAATTCGCGCGGTCCTAAGCGTTAAATTTAAAACTGAGTAAAAGGTAGCCATGAAACGAAAGAAAAATAACGTCATTTTGGCGTTGTTTCCATTTTGTTCTGTGTGCCGACTGAGAAAATATACCGATAAATTCTGAGTATAAGCCACAATGACTATATTGTTTTTCAAAACAATGTAAACGCAGGACTTAATTTGGGTTGTATATAATCAGGATGAAAAAGCAGGTGTTAATTCCGAACTGCTGCAATTTGAAAATCCATCAATTCAAAAAGATTATAGTCCCGTAAACATTTTACGTGACCAAAGGATTTGGATACATGGTTTCCACCGGGACTTTTCATTTATTTATTCTTCAACAGTTGTTTCAAAATATCTTTCTTGTTGATTTAGAGGAACTTGGTACGTTTTCAATCATGCTCTCTCTATATAAATCACAAAACTTTGTGTCGAGATATCAAGCCGAAGATTATCCCGTATCGGTAAAGTTAAAAGACAGAATGTTCTTTGAACTTAACCTTAATACGACAAACAATGCTTTGAAATTATACATACAAAGTTGTTATGCTACAATGACATCTGATTACACAGATAAAATGCGATACAATATCATCGAAAACAGGTACTTACTCAATAGACACACAACGTCAGACCAACATCAAAACGACGTCGTTTCTACGTTGTTCTGACGTCGTTTACCAGCAGGTATTTAAAAATGTAATATGACAAGGAAGATAAAGAACTTTCTATGCCGGAACGTGACGTCTAATGAAATACAATATGACGTCTTCTCGAGGTTGATTTGAGCAATAAAACTTGTATTGGGTTAACTCTATTGGAGGTGGGGAGGGGGAGGGGGAGGGGGGGTTAATTACTATCTTATAATTTTTTAATGCTGATGTCGTTACTTTTTAACAGTTTAGTTGTCTCATAATAAACAATAGAGAAATCGTAGACTGTAAATGCTCTAATATTTAGGCGTTTATTGGAGTGAGGCGTTTAAAAGAGGGAGGCGTTTATTTCTTTTATAGAAAGAAAATATCCTTCACTTGAACTTGTAAATAAGGAAAACCATATAGCATATTTTGTTTCCGTTTTTATAAACGACTTAAACACTGGATGTGTTTTTAATTAACGCCCGATGCTATGGGCATGCTTCCAATAAACGCCCTTTATTAGAAGGAGGCGTCAAACGTTAGAGAGTGTTTATTAGAGGATTACTATATTTATATGTAACAAAAATATTGAAGAAATGTGGCCTCACGGCATATAAACAGGAAGGAATTCGTATGCGATTTAAGGCCGTTTTCCATTAACGTAAAATTCCGCGCGGAATGCAAATGAAGACATTCCATATGTAGAAATTGATGTCACACGTCAATGTCTACCAATGGAATGTCTTCATTTGGAAAACGGCCTCTAGTGAGAAAGTATTTTACTAGTAAAGTAGCCTATTGCCCGTTCTCCCTCAACGAGTTAAATTCAAACTTTATTCTTATATTTAGATGCTCTAAAGACAAGTCTTATAGATCTGAACAGATGACTGGTACCAAATCTCGCTTTAGCATTGAAGCTTTTAAGTTTCTAAAAAGTTTAGGCGCCATATACATGCATTGCCAATCTATAATCTGCTCCAACACGACCATAGACGGGAGATGTAGTAATGTTTGTCAAAACCGAAAACGAAGGAGTGTCGAAAATGTACCTATCGATAATAAGAAAGTAATGTCAAAAGTATATGTTTTATCTACTAAACAAATTCATGCTGAAGGTAAGAATTTATATGCTATAGATTACACGACAGATTACATATATATCCTGTGAGCACACGACGTCGGATCATCGAGTATTCCCCTTCCAATGTCCCACACTTTATTCACGTCTAGTCGTCTAGTCCATTGGGCAAAAAAATGTTCAAAGTCAGTTGAGCGACGTTGTTCTAGCGTCTTTACTGCGGACTTTGAACAGTTTTTTGACTACTGGGTTGAGATAATTATTCATATTCCCAGTCGTCAGGAACCTGTTCAAAGTCAGCAAAATAACGTTACAACAACGTTCAAAGAACGTTATTCAAACGTTATTTTTCTGACACTGAACAGGTTTTTGCCGGCTGGGTTGTGGATTAAATCAAGAAGGCCAATGGGAACAGTATGTTTAGCCTAAGTTCCAGTCCCTAACTACGACACTTGTCGTAGTTAGGTACTGGAACTCAGGCTAAGTATGGTTTCTCATAAATATCATTCGGTTGTTACTATATAGTATCAAATGAGCGGAGGTAGGAATAACCGAGGGGTTCCAAATCCTTTCAAAGTTAGAGAGGGAATTAATAAACATCCACCCTTCACTCTCAACTCTCCACCCTCCCCATCCCCCCCTCCCCGCCAAAGTTTGATTTCCACTAGGCAAAAAATGGGTCGTGAAAACCAAAAGACATTCCATTGGTTGTGACGTCCATTTCTACCAATGGAATGTCTTCTTTAAACCATTTATACCAGTTCAAACCAACTTAAAAGAATGAATACCTCCTATACATGCTGGTTTTAACCATAACCCGTCAGACACAAGGTTTTCGAATCAATGGTACATAACATCAGATAGCAAGCTCGTCCCCAGCACCTTTTGACTTTTTTTTATTTTTCTCGGACCGAGAAAAATAAAAAAAAGTCAAAAGGTGCTGGGAACGAGCTTGATCAGATAGATATCAAAGCAATATTAAAGTGCCATTGATTTTTCGCTATGTCGACGTTGATTAGACGCCGTATATCTACTTGGCAAGTTACTATGGAGATCTAATGACGACTTATATATTGCTTTAACTTTTAGGTGCTGGAGTCACAAATAAACAGGATTCGAATGGTTTAACAACACCAATCATGCTTTCCATAGTAGGATTTCTGTGTGTTGTTGTGATCCTCCTGCTACGATCAAAAAAGAACAGCGAGAATATCAAATACATGCCTGTAAATACATTTGGCGAGAGGAATTGCTAAATACGAACAATATGTAAAATGTAAAGCCGTTTGTGTTGAAACGAAGACCCTAATCCATTTCTTGCTACATAAATACTCAACGATATATTCACAAAATAATGAAAACGAGGCGTTGGCTGCTCAAAGTTTAATCTTGTTGCAATGCATAAACTTGTTATGATGCAATAACGTTTTGTGCAGCTAATGCGTAAAGTTATTGCATTATAACAAGTTCTTACTTTGAGCCTCGTTTCCCTTATTTGTATGTCTATAAGGATAAAAAATAATTTTACATATAACCGTCTAAGTTGGTTACCGTAGTCGATTCCTAGCGGGAAAAATCTTATTGAAACATGTTCAAAGTCCGTTGTTCTAGCATTTTTACAGCGGACTTTGAACAAGTTTCTTGCCCTCTGTAGGTTCCGCTTATGGATTACAGAAGTAAATTTTTCTGCAAAATGTAAACTGATTTATTATTAACAGCGTTAAAGACTACCGAGCACGGTCTTGTATAACTCCATATTCGGACTGTGTATTGCCTTATAAGGTAATACACCGACCAAATACGGAGTTATAGGGGACCGTAATCAGTAGTCACGGTGAAACGTAACTTGAAATGATTCATGTAAATAATGTAAATATTTTAATTAATAAGACCACCTCAAAATTTCTTTGAAGTTTTTTATTTTTTTATTTATAGAAGCTAAATTTGAGTGAGCACGGAAAGGATAAGGATACATATGAGCGTCTAAGTTGTTTACCGAAGTCGATTCCTAGCGGGAAAAATCTCATTTAAACTTGTTACAGCAAAAACTCTATTTCTTGTTTCAAGAAAAAAACGACTTGTTTTAAGAAAAAAATTTCTTAAAACAAGTAAAGTTTGACTTATCCGTATAGCAAACCAAATATTCTTAACAAGAATTCTTAACAAATTTTTTTTATTTTTACTTAAAACAAGTAAAATTAATCTTGATATAAGAAAAAGTATATTTCTTGTTTCAAGAAAAAAACGACTTCTACACACAAACCGCATCGTTTCGCATTATTTTTCATTGAAAAATGCATTCCGCGCCCTTCTCACGATAACAACTTGCGTCTATCATATTTGTTTTCATTATTTCAAAAATGTACAAACTATATATCACTCCTCAGACCAGAAATATGTCTTGCAAGAACGTTACCGGGACAATTTACATACCGTAAAGAATCTTGCAAAAAAATCTGATCTTGGTAACACAATCAAATCACTGAAGAAATCTTGGACGGAGCGGCCCTGGCAGCGTGTTTGCCTTTTTGAAGTCGCAATGTTTTAGCGAAAAATTCTCCTCTTAATTTTATTCTGAGGCCGTTGAGGGGAAGGTGTCAATACCAATTGGCCAGAAGTCGTTAAAAAAAGAAAATCATTGGTCGAAGACCCCTTTAAGCTACCCATAGCTAGAGAGGGGATCGCCCTTTATGAAACAGCTCAGAAACGTCGCCCTTTTGAAGCACTGCATTGATTTCTATACTAAAGATGTACTGTAAACTCAGATAGGAATGTCACTGTAGTGTTTCAAAAAGGGTGATGTTTCAAAAAAAGTGACCCCTAGCTACAAGCGTAAAGGTAAATTATCGATAAAAATTTGAAGGTTTCACCCTCAGTGTGTAAGGTTTCACCTTCAATGTTGATTTTCTGTGTGTACACAGCAACTATAAAGGGTAATGTTTCAAAAAGGGCGACCCCTAGCCACAATTGTGGAGGTTGAAACAACCCGCCCCCCCCCAGTAGGAATAGGGTTAAATTTCCGATTATAAATCCAGATCTTTTGTTAGCATTTTTGGTGGGCTTATACACGAGGTGGAGGGAGCCTATATACTATTTATACAGGGACGAGATTTTGTTTCAATAAGAAAGAACTTGGGAACCTTGGAGGAGGAATAAATATTAATTTCCATAAAAAACTTTAAAGTTATAGATCAGATTAAAAACAACAACAACAAAGATAGATACTCTCCGAAGGGTACTTGCAGCCAACACTTTTTTAAAAAAATCAGAAATTGGGGATGGGGTGTTAATAATTTGAGGGGGGGGGGGGGGAGATGGCAGTTTTAGAAAATGTCGTAATTAGGGGAGAGGAGGTAATAATTGAGACGGGGGAGGGAGCTTATACCGAGGAAACAAAAACACATGTAATTCACACATTCAGTTAAAAAAAACTACTATTTTTCTTTACTGTACTATAAAGTTTGATAAATTCCTCACTTTTAAAAACATTTAGTTATTTTGTAACTTCTATCAAGTGAAAGGAAACGATCCCGATTTGCTTTAAATTGACTTAAATAAGGGGAAGTAATAGTTAGGGGTTGTTTTATGGGTTGTAATATGCTAAATAGGGGAGGAGGAGTTAATTAATTGAAATTGATGATTTGCCTCCACCAAAACCGGAATTTAACTCCCCCTTACAATTACCCTTTGGAGAGTACCTTTTTCTGACTTAACCATTTTTAATCTGAGGTTTTTGAGGGAATCATTTGTGTTTAACAAGATCCAAAAATGACGATGAAGAATCAAATATTTTATAAGTTTTGATTAATTTATTTATTTTTTGTTTGTTTTGTGATTAAAAATTATGGACATCTTCCAAGGGGCAAAAACTTCTTGAAAATCCACAGTAAAGACGTTGTTCTAGCGTCTTTACTGTTGACTTTGAACAAGTCATTCCCCACTCCTTTCATATTAGCAAAAGTTAGTATCGTAAAGGTTAGTTTCCACTAGATGCGAAAACATACCGTTGGTAACAATCAAATGACGTCACAATCATATGACGTCAATTTCATCAAATAAAATGTATGTTTTTGGTTTTTGCAGCGAATTTTTCACCCAATGGAAATCAACCCTAAGTAACCGTCTCGAAAATAGAATTTACAGATAACGATGATATTTTAATAATTTCATAATGGCTACCAATCAAACTCCTTAATTACAAGCTGAAGAACATAAAGGATGATTTCCATTAGGCAGAAAAATCCGGGCTTAAATCAAAAGATTTCATTGGTAGAAATTGATATCCAACGTAGTGTAATGGAAATCAACAGTCTTCTTTGAAGTTTCGTTTTTGCATTCTTGTGTGCGAAAACGTGTTCAAAGTCCGCAATAAGAAAGCTAGAACAACGTCTTTCGACATTGTTCTAACGTCCTTACTGAGGACTTTGAAGAAGAGTTTGACCACTAGGATGGCCTGTTAAAATCAAAGAGAATCAAAAAATATAATCAAAATATCTTACAGTGTGAACAACTAGTGAATACGATCCCTTATATTCTCCGTAAGCAAATATTTGCTCAAAGTCCGTACAGGCTTTTTATATAAGAACACGTCAAATTCTCGTCCACCTCGTTATCCCTATTTTTTCTTCGGTTTGAGTCTAACCAATAAAGTTCTTAAAGCATAACCAATATAAAGAACCATACATATTATTCACCCTTGTTTATGAACATTTTAAGAAAATTTCAGCCTTGAAATGTTCTTCGCATGTTTTTAACTTTTTGGTAAATTTTATTTTAAATAGTGTTCTTATGAATTTTGTTCTTATAAAACAGACTGCGGACTTTGAACAAGTTTTTGTCCACTCTGGTACCTGACAGTATTCAGTAGTCCTTCACACGACAAGAAGATCAACAACGTGTTTTCAAATAAATCAACTACCACAAAGAATAATTACTTTATTGTTCATTACAAGGATATCTCACATAAAAAATAAGGCTTATTGTGTATTTTTCTCGCGCTTATGATAATCTGCCAGCCATTCATCCGTTGGCTTGTTTAACTTTTCTACAAATGGTTGACCTGTGTTAATCACGTACAATTCTGCCTTGGTTTTCTGGGGTTTTGGTGGTGCTCGTTTTATGAATAGACCTACAAACATCGCAACTATACCAACAAAAGCTGCGACTACTCCAATGACTGGAATGGCCTCCAAACTATCGGTAAACAGTCCAGCAAAACTAGCAATAGTAGCCAATCCTATGCTTGCAGCCTAAATTAAATTAAGAAGTATACGAAATTACAGACGGTACTAAATTTTCAAACTCCTAGAATATTGATAATTCAAAGTTAGTATTAGAAAGTTATTACGGGGTTTTAAATTTATACCGTGAATCTACAAACGTAATAATTAAGCACATAGATTACAACAGGAAAATTTTGGTTCAAATAGTTTTTTGACTGACGCCATTAGCTATTTTACTGGTATAAGTCTGGATTAAGGGAAGGAAGGGATAGGGGGTGGGGGCTGAGGGGGGGAGGGGTGTTGGATTTGATACGCTAATATCTGATTACTCGAGATATAGAAATAATTTTAAAGTCTGCTTTTAGATTCTGTTAGTTAAATTAGTTGTGTATAACATACTTTCCGGGGTTTCTTTGTAAAAATAATATTTTGCATCGCAAGGAAAAATATTAAAACAAATAATTCAAAAATGTGAAAAAATTAACTTTCCATCTTTCTATCTGGTCAAAACTTGGCTTCCATGGTATCGCAAATGTAAAGTGGGAATTCTTTAAAAACATTTTTTAATTGGACAGTAAGAAGTTAGGAATAGCGTGAAAATGTTGGCTTATTTCGTCCAGTAGTTGCAGCGTATCGCCCAAAAAACCGAGAGAGCGAGAAAAAGAGAGAGAGGGAGAGAGAGACGGCCACAGGCCAAATCAAATATGGTTAATGGTTAATTGCACTCATTTATGTAGTGCATATTTCTTTTGTACTTTGACTACAAACTTTTAATTGAAGACAGGAGGGCAATTGTATAGACAACCGGATCACAATAGAATTGCGCTCAAAAACCGTCCCGAAGAAAATAAGTGTTCACGAGATCCGCTACCCTTGCCTGACTGGACGAGCGCGGTAATTATTAATTCGAACACACTCATATGTGATAACAGTAGCGGAGAAGTATTGCAATATTTAGTTAATAACTACGTCTTTTGGGAGAAATATAAACATAACCGCTGGATTACCTATTAATATTCCAAACTTTATAAATGTACATTGTCCATTACAATTTATAATAAGAAGAGATTATGCTACTGATATCCTCTGTTTCAAAAGAATTAACTCAGTAGGTACACCACGTCTCGACGTTGTGTTAGAGTTGTTTTAACATTAATTCCACATCGGGAAGTCTGCAGGGAAAGTTACCTGAATAATATCAATCACTTTCTCACCAACAGGAGCTCCTGATTTAAAATCATCTGCAATTTTATATCCAATAGAAACACATCCAGCAAGACAAAGCAGGAATCCCATGGCCTTTACTAAACCTCCGATACCTTTAGTAAAGAAAGTTTCCAATCTGCTAACAGTAGCCTCCACATCTTCCGTTAATGCTGCTCCACTTTTTGCCACGGCCTCACCAAATGTCGAACCTTCACCTAGAAAAATTAAATATCCCGTTAGCTCGTTTCCAGAAGCTTGGTCAATATGACAGTGTTTCAAGGAACTTAAAAGTTTCGGTAATACACGGGACCTTATTCCCATATTCTGTAGTTTTTCGCGTTGCTATTCGAATTATTTTCGTTCACGTACTTGGCTATAGTCCAGAAATAGTCAGGATCTACTATTCATATCTATCTACATTGCTGCAAAATTATTTTTGATCGTTTTCAAACTAGAACACCAAAGATCATTATTTTGATTAGTGGTTTCTGAAGAAGAACCAATTAAATTGTAACCACTCACAGCGTGAAAGACTACCAAATACGGACTGTGTATTACCATATATGGTATCATCTCTCGTTGTCTGTTTCTTTTGCAGCTATTTTTCTCATTTGTAAATTAACTTACTACAACAGTTACGTTAATTTACTCACCGATAAATACCATTTTAATTACCCATGCTACTTTAGAAAATACCCATAATCCCTCAGAAAATGGTCCAGTTAGAAAATCAAATTAACAAGTCTTATGCCGTTTTCTTGATGTTATATAAAATTGGATTCCAGGGTATTTTAGCTGCAGAGGAAACAGGATATGAGATATCGAACATGGTGCAGAGGTTAGATCATTATAGAACAATCCTTTTCATAAAGCAATAAAAACGAGGGATTCGTTGCTCAAAGTAGAACTTGTTACAATGCACTAACTTTCTTTGTTTGCAATTACTTAGGTCATTGCGCACAAAGGAAGTTATTGCATTGTAACAAATTCTACTTTGAGCAACGAACGCCTTATTTTCATTGTTTTATGAAAAGGACCATTGCTTGCAGCAGAAAATAGTGCTATACTGAGGATGAAAATAACATAAAAGCACGACTATTGCGCTTGTTTGAAACTAACTATACAAGTCGTTTGAGTGTTTACGTCTTAAAAGTTATTGTAAACTGTCTTACTCTAGCCTAGATGTCCATCAGAGAACTGATCCACGATGAACTAACGTCAATCAACGTTACGGGGTAGATTTGACATTTTGTCCCCTGAATCTTCTAATACTTTCCCATGAATTAACAAATTTCCGAGAGTACCCCACCATCTTCTTAAATAAAGTTCACTTAGCCAGCCTTTAAATGGACCCCTAAATGAGTTTCACCCTAAACGATCTTGCAATTGATTGGTTTCTTTGTACAAAGAAACCTATCAAGTGCCAAATCGCGCAGGGTGAAACTCATTTAGTGGTTCATGTAAAGGCTTCCTTAGAGTTGGGGCGTTTAATCGAAAATATACGGTAATCACCTTCTGCTACATTCATTACTTGCATCTCTATATATTCATCAACTTCTGTTGTACTTGTCGCTTTAAGTATTTGCGATAAACTTTTTAAAGTGGTTTTGGCTTTCTTGCACATCCCATTTATCGTTTCCAATATATCAGGTACTTTGGAAAGTGCTTTGAGACTCATGTGAATAGTATTTAATATTGCTTGGAGTTTCTCATCCGACGATAGTGTTCCCCATGACATAAGTTCTGTAATGGTATTATTTAAAGTCAAACCCCAAGTAGCCAACATAAACGAAGAGCCAAGAAATTTACCAAACTTAGTGAGTTTAGGATACTTGATCATCCATTTATTTACGCTAATAGCAAACTTCTCCCACCCTGTCCCAGAAATGTTAGAGTATATAGCAATTAAATCATCGTACATCGAATCCGTATGTGACATTATATCTCCCGCTGTCTTTGCCGCTGTTTTAGTCGTATCAATGTTTAGCTCATTCATTGCATCATTAAGTTGCTTGCTTAATTCGCCAAGAATCTTCTTGGTTTCCGTTCCTTGTCCTGACAATATCGTTTCTATTAACTGGTGAAGATAATCGGTCATATAGGATTTCATTCTTTCTTTTCCCTCTGGCGTTTTGCTTATATCAGAATAAGCGCTTGCTTGGTTCATATTTCGTGTTACTATCTTATTGTGGAAGCGGGATCCATAGTCTTGTTCTGGTGATAGGCAAAAGAGAATCATTGATAGTTTATGGGCGCGGGCTGTAGAACCTGTTATATCAGTTTCAAAATCCAAACCATTGAGAAATTGTTTCTCAGTTATTTTATCAAAGAGAATCTTTGCCCAAGCTGGCCCACCAAGCGATGAATTGATATATTCGTTAAGTTTTGGACATAACTTTTGGAAAGCAACACGTGACATGTCGGAATTTAACTCTGTGTAATGAGGGTCATGTGATATGCATGTCTTGTCACTACCAGCCCAGTAAAACAACAACTTATCACGATCTTCGTCTGTAATTTCTTTTATCTTAGTTGATTGTGATAACGCATTCATAAGATAAGCGTTCGCGAATTTTTCCTTCAAGAAATCTTTATTCTTTTCCGCTGCTGCTTCCACGTCTCCACTTATTTCCGTTGGTTTGATAATTCCCAGGACATCTTTACGATCTGAATCATCCATTGTGTACTCCATAGATTGTTGAATAAGGTTGAAGTTCGTCTCATGTAGTGATCTTTGATCAGGTCCAACAAGTGTGAGTAAATTTTCGATAGTTAAATGTTGATCACTCATAGAAATCATAACATTCGTCATTGGCGGTGTTGCTCGACTTTTTCTTTCGGGCATGTCGCTACCTACTGTGATTGGTTCTAAGTGGGCATCACTTTGAAGAGCTTCAGAGCGAGTCGTATTCATCATGGTTCTAATCTCATCATGTTCGAGGCTTCCCATCCAAGCAAACGTTTCTCCAGTGCCATGTTGCACACAGTACCCAGAAAATTCTTTGAAGTCAAAGTTAAAAGTTCCAACGAATTTAGTGTAACCAATTAGAGGTTGATAGTCTGGAGTAACATTAATATGAACTGACATTACACTCTTTGAATCAACATCGAATTTTACTTGATCATCTAGACTGTCAAAGTCATGAGGAGGTATTTTGATCTTTCCAACTAGTTTGCAGTCATTCTTTTTACTGCAGTCGTATCCCATTTCAAGTTCACCAAAAGCTGTTCGATCTTCTGTTGGCTTTAAAGGAACGCCCTTTTCGACTTTGATTGCTTTGGTACCTTTGTAACATTTATAAACATTTTTGTGAGTTAACGTAAAGTTTGCTGACAGGAGAGAGGTCCTAGCAGTAGGTGATCTAGTCAAAGATACGAATGCATGACCCAGTTGACGATCTGGATACAACTTCAAAGCTCCATGTTCATGCTTTCCGTCCGCAGAAATTGGTCTGTTCCATGATACTGTATCTCCGTTAAGTTGAGAAGGCACATGCGTTCCATCCAGAAATAAATGACCACGGATAAGGGAAAGATTTTTTGGCATTGAATATGACCCCAATTGTGAGTTTCCTGCATTCTTATGGAGCGTAAACGATGGAAGAACCAGATGGTCCAATTCGATCCCTTGATCTTTGTGCACATCAGTTGGATCCAGTACTTTCTCTTTGAGGTAATCTTCCGCAAGTCCAGCAATCTTCTCGGTAGGTCCAGGACCCATAACTTGACTAAGAATCGGGATAATATCATTAACATTCTCAAGCATTTTCATTTTCTCATCAGCGGATATATTCATCATTCCAGTTTTAATTCTTTCCATTGTGATCTCAGGATAATTCTGCAGGACAAGATAACCATTTGAATGGTAAGACCGCGGTCCTTCTCTAGTGTGAACCCC
>JAULBZ010004567.1:0-14585 GCA_032360805.1 Neoturris breviconis | reverse complement strand
AACTTATATCTAATTTTTGTTTAACTTCGACTTAACGGGAGCTTCGCTTAACTCGAACATTCGTTAAGTCGAACTAATTTCCTTGGTCCCTTGAAGGTTCGAGTTATCGGGAGTTAACTGTATAACCTTTTTCGAAGAAGTATAACTTCTTTTTCGAAGAAGATATCTTTTTCATTGCATCCTTCTAAGATTTACCAAAATCAGCAAATACAGAAAAAATATGCATAACTTAACATTATACAAAATCTGCAGATACAGAAAAATATGCATAAGAACTATAGGAAATATGCATTAAGAACAATTAATCACTGTGGAGGAGTTTGAGAATAGCTTCAGGCTATACTCAAAACTTCCTCCTCCACAGTGATTAGTTGATCGTATTTAAAGCACTACAATACTGCGTAAACAGTGAGTATTCGTTAAAGCAAACCTCTGCCACTGAGCGTGTAATCGACTGTTTGCACATATTTTTATGAAATATGTTTATCAGTTTTTAAAAATATGTGGAAGAGAGATTTCATGTTATATTCAAAAATCCCTTCCCCACAGTTGTTCTTATTTTAATTGATACGATACACAAAGGGCTTGGGAAAGAGGTTACGATATAAATATGAATTGTTTAAAATATACAAATATGTTGCAATAAAACAACTTCGTTACCAAACTCTAAAAATATATTTGTATGAACAAGTCCTGGTGCACAAGATCATTATAACATTCCGACTCGGGAAAGGAAAGTACCGAACGATCTTGCAGTGTATTGGTCTCTTTATATTGAATAAACCAATTAATTGCAAGCTCTTTGATATGACAACCTTCGTTGCAAAAGCTTTTCAGAATCTGTTTTTAACTTATTAACGTTTCTTTCATAAACTGTTTTGTTTACGTTGAGTTTTCCAATAAACAACAGTTTTTAGTACTGCGTATTAACCAATCAGGACTAGTGATGCATCAGGATGAATCAATCAGGGCTTGTGACGCATCAGGATGAACCAATCAGGACCTGTGATGCATCAGGATGAACCAATCAGGACCAGTGATGCATCAGGATCAGGATTTGGTCTAAACAGGTTAGTACTTTATTCGCAGCTTTTCATTTTCGGCACGCAGTCGATCGATTTCTTCGACCAGTTCATCATTTATCGAATAATGCTGCATCATTTGACGAATCTGTTCCTAAATCAACAGTCTTAAGAATAACAAATTACAGAAGATCTTGCGATAGATTGGTTCCTTAAATAAACCAATTCATTTTTTGTTGAATTTGGACCTAAACTTTGAGAGGCTCCTAAATCTGATCATTGTGTAAGAAGTCTGTGAATCAAGATGCCTTCCCTCCTCCACAGTGATTATTTACTCTCGACCACAGAGTGTTTAGTTAAATCTCTTTTTAAAACTGAAAACTACTTATTATATAAAATGTAAATACTAGGAGGGTAACTTTTACATTTGAACAAAAAAAAAATCATTTCCTGCTTCGTTTTTAAGAAAGTAGTTTCTTACAAGAGATCAACTATGGTAGCTTTGATTCATACCTTTTGAATTTCCATTTGTCTTAACATTTCAACTTGTAAATTGACCATATCACCGTGAACTGCAACTCTATAAATGTAAATCAACGAATACAACAGTGAAAATCCTGGATGAAACTTATTTGTTTGCATCATATAACAGCCATTACTTTTCAGAATAGGTAAAGGGAAGAAAAACAATAAAATAGATAGATTCAAATTGTGCTGAGTCAACGATTTTACTACAGATTGTTTTATTCAAATCTGTCTGATTTTAAAATTCTATAAATTTCAGATTTCATTTTAAGATAGGAACCGTCTTGACGCAAAAGTATCCTGTTTTAAAAAACGATTCGGCTTATTTTGATATAATAGAAAATATTTTTAATCTTCCTTCCACCAAACGAGATATCAATTTTTCCACGCTTAATCTTACCCAGTGGGTAACATGTTTAAAGTCGGCAGTAAAGACGCTAGAACAACGTTTTCAACATCGTTCTAGCGTCTTTACTGCTGACTTACTGCTGACTTTGCGCACTGGGTAACCATATCTCATTAGTTTGGAGTAAGCGAGACACAATAGCTTATACCTATTATCTTCCATTGCTTCGTCAATCATTCTTTGTATAAAATCAACTTGAAATTGCACTGCTTGTCCACCGTTACTAGAGCTACCATATTGAAACATATCACTGTGTGGTAAACTATGTGGTAATTCTCCCGAATGAGTACTCGGTGATTTATTATTATCACTCAATGAGTTTTGTATATCAACCATTAATTGATTCGTATCTATATGACGTCCGTTTTCAATTGGTCGTCCGCCAGAATCATTGGAACGATCACTTAGTCTATCTTTTTTCCCACGACGTGTACCTACCGTGTTGAATTTATCGTCTATTAAACTAAACGAATCGATTGAACTCGTTTCTGACTCATCGGAATGTTTATTGTAACCCTTATCTATTTTCTTTTTAAACGGGGATTTAAAACCCAATAATCCGCTTTTCTTTCCATCTTCTTTATCGGATTTTTCCATATCTTTATGTCTTTTCATGGTTAAATCATCTGTGCTACGAGTAGCAAGAGAGAATTTTGATAAACCACCAGATTTGCTTCGGAAGAAACCGGGACGTGAAATCTAAAAGCAAAGTATGAATATATTTAGAGAGCGTTAATCGGTGATCGAAATAAGAGCAAATAATCATTGTGAAGGTGTGATTTTTTAGAATAACTTCGAGCTACAAAATCTGAAGCTATGCTAAAAATCCCTCCTCCACAGTGATTATTTACTCTTATTTCGACCATTGTTAATGGATTTTACAGAAAAACATAGTCTATATGTAACACAATATAACTGAGTACATAGTCAACAACCTTGCAATGGTTTCTTCGTACTGAAAACAATAAAATTCATTGGTATTATTTTCGCGTTTCTTCAAATCTGACAAAAACTTTAGATTTCGGTACGTAAATTACTGACAAAAACACTTTTGGCACATAACCTACTGACAAAAAACATTATATTTTGGCACATAAATTAGAGTCGATTCCCAAAAAGTTTCCAAAAACTAAAAGAATTATCAAAGAACTTGCAATGCACCGAATTTACCAATCAAAAACTACTTGAACCAACTAGTAGTCTCTTTTGTTATATATCTTATTCATTGCGGTAGCTAGCAGCTTTGTCAAAATATAAAAGTTCTGACTGGAACCTCCACGCAAAAACTAAATTATCTTTTTTGTTATAAACCACTTTTATAAGTAGTTGAACAACTAATTTATTGAAAATGTTAAAGAAATATGAAAGATTAAAGTATGAAATATTTTCATGCTATCAAACAATCGTGCACTCCATCCCAGATCTTGTTTGTAATTATTTGGAACCCATTACAAGCACCTATTACTAAGGGATTTCTCAGTATAAAAATAACAACATAAAATTAAAGACGGGTTTCCACTAGGCGAATGCGTTCACGTGAATTCTAAATGAAGCCATTACAATGATTGAAAGTGACGTCACCTTAAGCAGTGTTTACACGCTACCATTAATCGGGCCGATTTGATACTTTACTGATTATGGTCTAGACATCGTGTGTACGACACTGCAAAAATCTGTAAACTGTTTACAGATTTTTCAAAATCGTGGCTGATTTTCCATAATGGCAGTTAGTAGAGTATCGAATCGTGACTAAAAATCGTAGCGTGTAAACGCCGCTTTACATTTAGAATTCATGCGAATGTCGCCTAGTGTAGATCAATTTAAAGTATGAATTCCACGCTCTCAAAACAAGAAAAACAGCTTTAGACATTGTAGATTATGCTCACATTCCAAATAGAGTTAAAAGAGTTGTGTTATCTGCAAATGGCGGAAGTCAATTTAACGATCAAGAAAGTGATGGCGTTTTCAATCTTCTGCCATTCAATTTCGAAAGATTTGTATTATTTATACCTCTACATGTGACATCAGACAAAACCTGAACAACATCTAAACACTTCTAACTGTTTAGAATATTTTTGTGCTTTAAACTTTTTCTCTTACAACAGGTGTTAAAACACAGTCTTTAAAAAAACAAACAGAAACAATAGTGGATAATTATTAGTAAGAAATCTTTAATGTGTAAACATATATTTTGTTTTGAAAAAGATGCAAATGTTATCTTCATCACAATTGTTATTCACACATATTTCGATCACATTAGAACCTGTAACAATTGTACCAGAAAGTAGGGGTTTAAGGGTTAGAATAACACAAGTTCCACCCACCTCATTATCTGGATCTACAGAAACAGATTGTGGACGATCCTGTGTTCTACCCATTGATTTCTGTCGGAAAACGTTTGTTTTCTTTGATTGAATGGATGGATCTAAAATAAATACATTTTTAAATTGTTTAAAATTCAATAATATATACGGAGAAGAACATTGATCATTTTATTTATACAGCAAGTCACAAGTCTCAAATTAACTGTCAAACATCATCTGGGAGGAGAGGTTTGGTGTAGTTTTCAGTTGCAACCTGAAAAATCTGTATGTGATGTCTGACAGGTATCTTGAGATTTGCTCTAAGTCCAAATCTGAAAATCTTAATATACTTAAAATGTAAGATTTTTTTATTGAATTACTGCTTTTATCTATTATAACATAAGACCAAACACCATGTTTTACAGTTCCCAGGACTGGAAAGTAGACCATTATCGAGGCTCCTTATTTTCTCTTATTTTGACCACTGTTGACATTGAAATAATAGACCTTAGTGAATTACCTCATAACAAATCAGACCAATATTGAGGACTAGATAGTAGACCAATATTGAGGACTAGAAAGTAGACCACTATTGAGGACTAGAAAGTAGACCAATATTGAGGACTAGATAGTAGACCAATATTGAGGCCTAGATAGTAGACCAATATTGAGGCTTAGAAAGTAGACCAACATTGAGTAGTAGAAAGTAGATCAATATCGAGGCCTAGGTAGACCAATATTGAGGACTAGATAGTAGACCAATATTGAGGACTAGATAGTAGACCAATATTGAGTAGTAGAAATTAGATCAATATGGAGTACTAGAAAATAGACCAACATTGAGATGTAAAAAGTAGATCAACATTGAGACAAAGTGGCATTTCCGTATTACATTTCCTCCTCCTTGTTTTCTCTTATTTTGACCGCTGTTGACATTCAAATAAGACCTTAGTGAATTACCTCATAACAAATCAGTATCATGTAATTGAAATATAATTGTAATTGAGACAATTAGGAAATAACATAACATAAATGTAGAGGATTGTTTTTTACGATAGTTTCAAGCAACAAAACTTGAAAATAGAGGGGGGATTTTTGAGCATATCTTAATCATCAAAATAAGGTGATAGTTTGTTCTTTTTTTACAGAATGGATTAAATTACGTCATTATATTATTCATTAGCGATGTTGATTATCATACTTGTTAAGAATGTCACAACATTAAGTAAATGTGAAACATGTGGCAATTAAACAATTACACATTATAATGTCTGAACAGTGATAACAGCAAATAATTGTTCTGGACGAAAGATTTTTGAGCATAGCTTTAGGTTTCGTAGATATTCTCCTCCAAAGTGATTATTCCACTGGCTTACATGAGGTATATTTGTTGTTCCATCAACTGCTTCTTATGAACATGAACCTATCCATGCCGGCTTGTTTCTTAGGAACTAACATGAACCTATCCATGCCAGCTTGTTTCTTATGAACAAACATGAATCTATCCATGCCAGTTTGTTTCTTATGCAATTCACATGAACCTATCCATGCCAACTTGTTTCTTATGCAATTCACATGGTTTGGACGTTCTAACGTCTTTTTTATGTCCATTGGAATTGTCCTTCTATTGTTCTAAGGCTTAAAACGAACATAGATAAGCTGATTGGTTTATTTGTACGGTAGAAACCAATCAATTGCATGCTCGTTGACGTACTACTATTCTGTATAGATCCATTTTTAAAATGATTCAGATGAATTAATTAGTAAAACCTCTAGTCTGTATTGGGAACTGAATGCAATAACCAACATTTTTCACATAGTTCAAGTGTCTTTACTGCAGAATTTGAACAACATTACTGTATATGGTGCTTAAAACAAATAATCATTGTGTAAAGTGCATTTTGAGCATAGCTTCTCTCTTCCACAGTGACTATTTATTTCAAATACTTCTTACCTATAGAAATTGGAGAAAATATATCGTCTCCCATTAACTTTGCAGCTTTCGAAGGGATTGCACTCATATCTGGAGTCTTATTTTGTCGTAGGACATAATTTAGTGCTAACGTACTATTCTCACGACCGCTCATAAGATTTGAACTACTATTTTCTCGTGCGTTATATAAGTTTGTTGTACTTGAGCTTTTTGCAGATGTAAAGTTCTCACGATAATTTAATGTAGATGAACTGTTTTCACGACCGAGTGGAGTATGTTCTTGCGTGGCTGGTAATGTATTAAACCTTTTATCTTCAGGGTAACTGTTTTCACGATGTTGAATAGGTGTTGTAGTTGCCAAATTAGATAATTTAGATTCATCCGTAGGCCGTCGAGGTGACTAAAAACAAAACATAACAAAGATAACGTGAGAGGGTGACAGGGTTAAGACATATATAACGGTGAAATTTGTCATTCCCCATCATCATATAATACTAAGTGATTTACACATAAGTTTTCCTAAACAAAAAAATAAAATATTTTGTTGCTTTTGTATTCTTCTTTCGTACATAATTTTTGTCATCTTTCCTTGTTTGATTTTAGAAGTTAACATTTATCTTCAATATATATATCCCACGTTCAACAAATAAGAATTAAACTTTAAACAATACTTAAAAAAAATACTAGGCAATGTGGAGGAGAGATTTTTAAAAGTATTTTCAGTCAATTGGCTGAAAAATATCGGGAAAATCTCTCCTCCACAATGATGACCGGCAGTTATTTTAACCCCTGTCGCATAGGTGTTTCATCTCATAGAAAAGGATGATGAGGGATGTAGTACACATGGCTCGGCTCATATTGTTAGTTTATTGATGTAATATACATGTACTGGTGTGGCTTGGCATGTAAAAGAACATACATTGCAACATACAAGCCTAAATATAATTATCAGACATCACCCATGAAGGAGTGTTTCTGAAGCTGAATATACCCAATGTGATACTAAATAAAAACACTCCTCTGCAGGTGGCATCATTATATTCAAGCGTGACATACATTCGATATCAACAGCTTTATGGATTTCCTCATAGACATTCGATTCCAAACCATAATTTCAACAACTTCTCCAAGACTATCACCAGCAAAGTAAAAGTGTGTATGGAATGAATACAATATTGAACAAACAAAAAAAATAGGAAATTAGCTTCATTCATATTTTCCTGTAACTAATACATGTCTTTAATCATCTTAATCTTCTTAATTACACTAATTACACTAATTATAACACATAAAATTACACTGATTACAGGAAGATGCACACGTCCGTTGTAATAAACAAATGAAACTGATTCATTAAGATTTCTGTCACACAAAGTATGGGATATGGTACCTAGCAAACTTAAAAATGTTACCTCTTTAGAAATGTTTAAAAGGGAAATAAAGAAATGGATTCCGGCAATCTGTCCCTGCAGGATATGCAAATCATATACACAAGGCATTGGTTACATATAAATTATATTAGTTATTTTATTATAAACAAGTTTGTAATTTCATATATTTAGTTTTTAGTTTCTAATTTATTTTTAATTTTTATGGGTATAAATAGTCAACATTAGGAGTTAGACTTTGTTGCATCCATGTAAAACAAAGTAATAATAATAATAACGAGGGCGAACTGAGATTCATTTCCGGTACAATCTCATTTCAGTCAAAATGACCAAAATGGAATTTCACTTCAGGGATCGATTTATCATGTAAACAGAAATCACCCGAAATGGACCTCTTTGCGCATGCTCAAGTGTTAATGCGCATGCTTATGTTTGCACGTACACATGCGCTGAACAATTATGGACATTTATGTATCAATTAAATTTATCATTAATTTTTGAGAACTTGTTTCGGGTAGGTTTCATTTCGGGCGACATGAAACATTATGTAAAGGCTGCCTAATTATAAATAAAATAACGATATATCAATTCTCTTGTTTTTAAAAGATAAGCTATATCAATATTTCATGGATCTTAAATCGTTTCCATATTGCGAAAGTAACAATCAATTTCCAGCTGTTAAAAACTTCGATATCAGTTTGTTCTTAGACTGAGATTTCGTTATCATTGATCCTGCCGTAATCAAAAAAAAGATCATAGTATAGAGGATAGTCAGTCAATGGAGACATAAAGTTTTAACTGATTTTTAAAAGAACAGTCTTTTAGCAATACCATGTATATATCAAAGGAATTAAAATTAAGTGCAGTCTTCCTCTTCGTTCTTTTCATTGCTATTCATATCATAAATACAGTCTTCATTATCAAGAAAAAACTATATTGCACACCAACTTATTTTTTATTATTGAATCTCACATTGAGTGACTTTGCGTTGGCTGTTGCCTTTGCAATTCATATTTATGTGCCTCACAAAAAACCATTAATGGCATGCATTTGTCTCATGTTTTTCTACTCGTCAATTATAACAACGTTATTTATCTCTGTTGACCGTTTTATTGCCTTAAGATTTTGTTTAAGGTATACTCAAATCATGCCTCAGAAAATGATTTATATTATGGTATCGGTTGGATGGATGTCATCGGTTTTAGTTGGAATGTTGCCATATATAGAAGAAAAACATGATTCCTTAGCTTATCTTGTTAGTTACACCGTAGTGATTCACTCATGCTTGATTATGTTATTTGCAATATCGGTGTACATAGCTGTTGTTAGAAGAAACCATGTGAAAAAGATAGTAGCAATAAATAACCGTTTCAGTGTCGCACAAGAACAGTTTCATCTTGTAAAAAGTTTACAAAGAAATATTATGGATGTGTTGAGATTAAATTGCTTTAGCATCATTTTGGTTGAGATTAATTTCATCTTTGTATTAAATAACTTTGTGCGAAAGTTGGATACACTCGATAATAAAGTTGCCATTAGTGGAATGATCTATCTGATATCAAATCCTATTATTTATGCTATTGTTATGTCAGACTTGCGAATGTGCTACTATAAAGCAAACTTCAATTGTTTTGTAAAAAGAACCAACCAAGTAATCCCACGTACAATTTCATCCTTTGCCAATACAAACAAAACAAGTATGCGTAAAAACGATGATCCTGTCAATATATGAATACAAACAAAACTAGTACGCGTAAAAACGATGATCCTGTCAATATATGAATACATACTTGCATACGTACCTGACAAACATGTGCTCTCATTTCAGGCTTAATGATATATGACCCAAGTAGATAATTCCTACAAAATGTAGATTTTGTAAATATAAGAGGAGGAAATATAATTTTTCCGTGACAAATTTTCGTTCTGTAAAGTTATTAATATACTGGTTTGTATCCAATACAAAATAATTTTATCATATTATTAACAGAAAACTCAAGCATGAAACTCTCATTTCGAAATCATTGATGTAATTTTGGAGTGAGGCATGAGATCACCGGATCAAAGATCATTTCTCTAAGGGTATACTAGCTAGGCAGTCTTTTCTAAAATTTGGTTCGGTTGTTTAAATTTGCTTGAATTGTGCCTTGCTAATTGACCGTGCTTTTTCGATGGGTTTGGACAGTAACTAGTGGACTGAATGCTATTTCTGTCTGAAATTTTGTGTATACCAAAATAGAATCTTATTCGTATACGTATGTGATAAAAACATACTTGGTGCCACAGACGTTTAGGCGCCTTTCGCAACATAACAGCGTATTTCGGACCGGAAGTGGAGTTATTTTGCTATAAATACTGAAATATTTGAGATTTGGCATCTTGGTATTTACTAGCATATAGACGTGCTAAAATTGGGAGGTTGACCCAAGCAAGAAAGTTAGTATGTGCTAAAACATTTCTACTTTGTAGACCGGATATGGCATGTTAAAAACTATAACGTATTTCTGTCTAGAATTCATGACGTGTTTACTTTTTGGCAATTATAGTTAGTTTTTAGCCACTGCCTTTGATCCTTTTATCATTTAGATTACACAACTATATGACATTTTAGGTAAATTTTACAGACCATAACCAACTATATGTATGTTTTGGTGATACTCCAACATAGAAATATCTTATTTCATAATTAAGTGTTTCAATAACTTATATAATTTGACCAGAATATGATATTGATGTGCCAAAAGCTGATTTAGTTGCCTATTTAACTGTTATACCGCAATTATTTTTCCAAATATATTTTATGTCTACTTTCATGGGAATAAATAGATGCTCCCTCCTTTATAGGTTTATTTTACAGACCAGAATAGAGCGACTGAAATAGCTAATACTAAAGTTTAACGAAAATAGCTAAGAAGAAATCATTGACTGAGTTCTGAGTTTATTGTATAGTCACGTGATACTTGCCGAATGTTCGGCTACCATTGTGAATTTTTATATACAGAATCTTGTTTGTTATATACAAATCCTTAGTTTAATATTCTCTCTTTTACCGACACAAAGATAGAGATATGCTATGATCGTTTTGTGGGCAAAACTGAGCACATTAAGAGAAGAACTTTAACCCTATTTACCCCCGGGGGGTAAATTTCCGGAGCAGAAAAAAACGGAGCAGTAGATCGAAAGTTATTGGGGTGTGGTACATTGTACCTCCCCCCTCCCCCCGGGTTATTAGACCCCCCCAAAAGCCCGGGTCTTATAGGGTTAAAATTTGCAGAATTTGGATAAGTCGGTACAATAACTTTTGAAATCGCAATACTGTTGCACGTAGGGATCATATTTTGTAGAACTTACTTTATTAGGTAAATTACAATATAATAGACCAATCACTGCACAAAAAAAAAGCTATAAATAATTATGTTTTCATTGTCAGCTGCAAAACTTTATGCTTTGATATGGATAGTAATAAGAATACACAAAACGTTTACACATTTGAGTAATCACCGCAATTTGCAGGTAGGGGGCAGTCACATCACTAATATCTTTTTACAGCTCATTATATCCCAAACACATCCTTATATTTAACTGCAACAGTATTCGAGAAAATACAGCTGAATGTAAAAACAAATCACTATATTTGTACTACTTTTACCCAGGATTCCCTTTCCATCATGTATTTCTAATGAGAAAGTCGTATTTATCATAAGAAATGAAGTAATGGACAAATAGACGTTAACCCATCAGGAACATTGTGGAAGAATGTATATTGTAAGACAGATACAGTAAGACTAGTACAGCCTAAATCCTGTATGTATATGCAGAAATAAAATCCCTCTACACGTCACTAAAAAGAAAGTAGAAGTAACAAAAGAAATTGAAATGACAGATCTTGTGGACAAACACTTGTTCAAAGTCCGTAGTAAAGAAGTTAGAACAACGTCTAAGGTATTCGAAGTTATTCTAGCGCCTTTACTGCAGACTTTGAACAAGTTTTTGTCTATTTGGATAGTTAAAAATAATGGCATATATGGAACAACCTTTATGAATCAGCGTCCTTTTTACAGCAAACCATATCACAAAATCAACTTCCATCCCTCTATATCTACATGGGCATTGACATATACAAAGCTCGGCTATAAAGATAGGGGAGAATGGTTGCATCAATAGTCTTGGAACATAAGTGCCTCTACCATCTTGCATGACAAAGCAAATAGCACGTAAGAAAACTCGACTTCTTATCCCCTATACCCTCTGTAAACTTTATGTTGAGATGTCTGTGATGTCACACAGCTACAGTTTGGTCGCGGCAACAGCTTCCAAATCACTTCCAATTTGCATAGCGGATTTCAGATGGAACCAACCATCACAGCCACCAGTTTTTCGTACAAAGAGACTAACAAAAATTCATACTTGCGTATTTATGGAAGAGATTATTTACACATGAGTATATTTGTGGAAATCATAAAATATGCTTGTAAATGTTTTTCGAAGAAATGTATTCTAAAGAAACGAATCTAACATATTAACACAAGTATATAAAAAAATCTTTAATTAAATCTAGAAGACGTTGTGGCTGGAATTTGCAATACGAATAGGAAGTGCTCTACATAATGCAACTGACAGAACTAGTTTTGTCTTTGGACCAAGTTTGCTTAGGTCCTACTCTCTTCTCAGTAATGTTGTGGTATAGAATGACAACTCTGGTACAACTCTAGCTGTATTTTCTCGAATATATTGTAGCAGTTTTGCATCTATTGTAGTGAACGTATATGAATGACCTGGGACACGGCGAGATTATTATTTGAGACGGTCTCATTATTTTTGTCGTTAATCAAATATGATGGACATGCTCATGTCTTACGTATATTGTATTCTTGTCATTTATAGCTGAGGTCAATAAGTTCCATTAACGAAGATAGGAGGTGAGGGAAGATGGTTTAATATTTTGAAAAATTTGGCCTAAACTGTGGCTAAAAATGTATTTTTAAGTCCAAATTTTGAAAAATTGACACTATATTTGGAATCACCCCACATACCAATTTTCATCAAAAACGAAGCACTTTTAATATTTGGCAAAATTTGGCCATGTTGCTGTGGACAAGGTACTAATATCTCAAGAAAAATATCCAAATTCCGTTTTCGGCAAGATGTAATGTTTTCACCAAATAAAACCTAGTGTTGCTAAGAAAATTAGCTCCGTTGCTAAGGTAAAGCTACTATATTGAACATATATTTCTAATAAATATCCGAGGCCTATTATCAGCAAGATGGTACATTTTATCAAGTAAAACCCTGCGTTGCTAAGGTAAATAGCCCTGTTGCTAAGGAAAAGGTACCATATTGAATAAATTATTTCTAAAACATATCGGGGGTTAATTTCCAGAAATATATGTTTTTATCGTGTAAAACCTAGCGTTGCTAAAGTTAATAGTCATGTTGCAACGGACAAGAGCTACCATATTGAAGATATATTTCTAAGAAGTATCCAAGTCCCATTTTCAGCTGAATAAAACCTAGCGTTGCGAAGGAAATTAACCCCGTTGCTAAGGAAAAACTACTATAGTAAAGATATCTTTCCATTAAATAACCGAGGTCCCTTTTTCAGCAAGATGTAATGTTTTTATCAAGTAAAATCCAGCGTTGCTAAGGTAAGTGGCCCAGTTGCTAATGAAAAGGTATTATATTAAATATGTTATTTCTAAAACATTTCTGGGGTTAATTTCCAGAAATATGTAGCGTTGCTAAGGTACATTTCCCTGTTGCTATGGACAAGGTACCTTTTTAAAAATAAATTTCTAAAACATATCCAAGCTTCATTTTCAGCCAGATGTAATGTTTTCACAAAATAAAACCTAGCGTTGCTAAGGAAATTAGCCCCGTTGCTAAGGAAAAGCTACCATATTGAATACCACTTCTAATAAATATCCAAGTTCCATTTTCAGAAAAATGTGATGATTTTGTCAAGTAAAACCTTGCGTTGCTAAGGTAAATATCCCTGTTGCTAAGGAAAAAGGTACCATATTGAAAATATGTTTCTAAAATTATCCGAGTTTTATTTTCGTCCATATGTAATGTTTTCATCAAGTAGAACCTAGTGTTGCTAAGGAAATTAACCTTGTTGCTAAGGAAGAGGTACCATATTGAAAATATATTTCTAAGAAATATTAAAATTTCATTTTCGGCCAGATGTAGTATTGTTTTCACCACACAAAACCTAGAGTTGCTAAGGAAATTAACCCCGTTGCTAAGCAAAAGTTACCATCTTGATTTTTATTAAATATCCTAGAGGTCTATTTTCAGCAAGATGTGATGTTTTTATTAAGTAATACATAGCGTTGCTAAGATAAATACCCCCTATTTGTTCACTCTTTTAGTGACTTACGTACCCATAATGTACGATATATGAGACAAGGATCTAAAAGTCGTAGGTGATACTTTCTTTAAGCAAATGTTCGATCGAACATGGAGAAAACACAATAGACGATTATGAACAATCCGCTAACTAGACGATTTGTATTCGTATCGGCTAAACGTCTCGAGTGGTACAAATAAAATAAAAAACGAATATCGTATTTTATGCAGATTTTTGTGTTTTTAAATTTATACGAAATTATACACACAATACAATATGAAAATCGTAAATAATATGTATACTGAATACCTTAGTCACAATTAGTATCATTCAAAACAAAAAACTACGTACCCCCTCAATAGTACTAATTCTACATAACACTATAACTGACATGTTATTTGGTTATAGTTTGCTGATATTTTGGATGCCAGTGTTGATTATGGCAATTTACAACATTCACTCATGCGAGTTGTTCAATTTCCGTGCCGGAGGTACAAGTCGTCATATGTCTGAGTTTTTCGCACGTAGTACAAAGTCTACGGAACACGGAATTGCTATATATAGCAGTAAATAGTCCATAACGGATGTCCGAATTCAGTAGTCTTCTACGCTGTTGCAAATTAACCAATCAAATGCTAGAAGCGTTATTAGCCTACGTG
>JAULBZ010004566.1:0-11087 GCA_032360805.1 Neoturris breviconis | reverse complement strand
CGAAGATAAACTAATTCATAAAAATATTATTTCATCAATTATTTTCCTAAATCAAAACATGCTCTCGTTTATAAGCCCACTGGGCTTATAACTAGTATGGGCTTGTTTGAGGGGGAATAGGGTAAATGTTGATTTCCAAGCCAAAAGAAGACATTCCATTGGTAGAAATTGAAGTTACACATCGTGGGAATGCCAATTTCAAGCAATGGAATTTCTTGAACCGGAGTTGCAACGGTTTACAACGGCCTGCTAAACGGCTATATTTCGCCAAAAATAAACGAACGGAAATGTTGACAGTGATACGATTACTGATTGCGTGACGGTATTGCATAGACTTGGTTCTTATAATGTAAATCGGGGTTTGTATACAGCCAAAACCTTACAAATACTTACGAAAGACTAGCCTGTGCACATATTTGACAAGCTCTTGTTGAGCAACAAAAATCATGCGAGAGTGGTGTTTCTGGGAATGTTAGTTGTGTTCATTTAGTTCTTGTGCTAAGGTAGTTGATAGTTGCCCTGTTCAAAGCGCCTTACTCTACCAGCCTGAGTTCCAGTCCCAAACTACAAGTAGTACTACTTGTGGGACTGGAACTCAGGCTTTACTCTACCTGGAGGTATTAAGTATTGCGCATGCTAGTATCAACTAATTATATGGCAAATTAAACACAATCTCAGGTCGATCCCAAGAATTTCTCACTATGTTGCTGAAACGAAAGTTAATGAAGTGTTTACATGACATCAGAAATCAAAACAATGTTATTTTATTCAAAAACCATCAAAAAGTTGATATCATAGCGAATTTTAATGAAGCATTTGCCCTTTTATGTGAAGGTTAAACATTTTACTTTCTTTTTCAAGACTCAAACTGATAAATTTCGCTGCCCATCAGTAGTTTTGAATAAATTTTTATGAAAAGTTTATTCCTCGGTCAATTAACTGCTCGTTGAATCGTACAGAACGCACATGGCGCATGGTGACGGAATGAAATTTAAAACAGAATAAATTTCATACACAATTCGGCTAGTATTAAACCAATCAGAATCCACTATTTTTTATTTTAAGAAAGTTGATTGGCTTACTGTAGCCTCGTTTTGAATATTCTTTTATTCTAGCTGGAAGCAAGTTCTATTTACATATCAACGCGAAATCAATAGAGAAACACGCTGCACGAGTAGGAAAAGACTGATAGCTTTCGTTTTTCCGTTTATATTGCCATATACTTCAATGAATCTTAGTAAAAAGTCAAATATTACGGAGATGGATATAGAAATACAAGTTGCTGTACAATTTATCATATCCTTTATTTCTGGGAAGTTTTCACAAGAAGAAATTTCTAAATTTGCTGTCCAACTCAGAATATTGTTAGCAGAGAAGTTTGAGGGTCACTGGTACCCTGGCAAACCCTCGAAAGGTAGTGCTTACCGATGTCTCTCTGTTGAAAATCAGCTGGATGCCCTGCTCATTAATACTGCAGATCTTTCCAAATTATCTTCTGCAGTCCTTTCATCATGTTTACCGAAGAAATTGGACTTATGGATTGACCCAACGGAAGTATCTTATCGCATCGGTAAGGTTTTTACTTTCTGTGCTCTATTACCTTCAAGTGAACCCATGTACTTTCTTTCAGAGTGACTAACTTACTATAAGCAGTAAAGATGTATTAGGAGTTCAGTAAAAATCCTCAAAAACTCCATGGCCAACTGTATTCGAATTTTTGTTGCTATCGTCAGTCTTTAGTAATTTCAGGTTAAGACTACTGTTCTATTTTTGAAAGGATAAAGGGTGACCTTGAAGCATTTATTGCATTTTGTAATATAGTTGATTGCTTATTTATTTCAAAGTTTTATAAACAAAAACGACACGTGTTTACTTTCTTAATCGCGCCATTTTTTTCTCATATACAATTATGGCGGTAAATTAACACTTCCTGTTATTATTGTTATGAAAAGGTGATTAAATAACTTTTAGGCCTGTTTTTCACTTACACTTTATGGATATTTCTAGATGTTTCAGGAAAAAACAAAAGAAAAAGTTTTAATACCTGGAAAACGATTCAGATTGCCTGAATATTATTTTTTAGGAAATATTGTAGAAAGTGGAAATTAACATTTGGTAGAGAAAAAAAGTTACCAGAATTGGATTTGCTGTAATCTGATATTGGTTCATCTTGTTTTGCTTAAAAAGTTGACTTTGAAAATTAATTTCTCTGTGAACTTCTTGCTTAATTTCTAAGTGGAAATCGGCCTTAAATAAGAAAATAACAAAGTGGTTCCATATTTATCACCTCAGGAAATTAGGATATTTGGCTTAGAATTTTCTTCCTAGATCTGTCACTTTTCATTCATTTTTATAGTTATTTTTATCCATATGCAAATAATTATAGCTGGACATTATTTTGCTTGAAAGGTCTGCTTTTATGTGAATGATGATAATTGGACAAGTATTTACTTTGTGATTGAGTAAAGATTAGAGTGGACTTATACAATAATTTCTCTACACCTTGGCCATTAAAAAAATTATGAGCTATATTGAAAATGTATCCAAAATGTTTCTACAAAATAAAATAGTTTCGGGTGTTTGCTTTTACTTTCCTAATTTTTTAATTAAGGCCTTATTAGTGAGGGGTGTTAAAAATTAATATTTTTCCTTTAAAAGGGCCTTAATAGAGAAAATATGGTATTTAGGAATTCCAAAAATTCATTTTTAAAGTTTCTCAACTGTTCTTTTGGTTCTTTTTCCTAAATTCACAGCAGGGGAATGCCGGCGTGAATTCAGAAGCCTGCTTTTTTGTCATGATTAAATACACATTCTTCTTTTTATGAACACAAATTTATTCACCAAAATGATATTGGATTTTAAAAATGGACTACCCTGGGTCTACTCTAAATGCACAGTAAGCTATATGCAGTGGCTAATCTATGCCAAATGTGAGGGTGTTGTATGTTTTTGGGCAGGTCTGGGCCAAAAATTAAAGTTTCTATTTTGTGCTAAATGTAAAATGAAAGTATTGAATTTGCTATGACAATATTATACAACAGTAAAACCATACCATTTCAAGGTATTTCTAAGCCAAATTTGACTGCTTTTGGGCAGGTCTTGGCAAAGCATAAAAGTTTATGTCTTGTGCTAAAATAAAAGTTTGGTATTTGGTCTACACAACAGTTAAACCAAAAACTGTTGTATCACTATTGAGAAGAGATCTTTCGGAATATTTTCAACCATTAGCTGGAAATATTCTTTCTCTCCTCCATAGTGATGACCGGCAGTTATTTCTAGCCCTGGAATATGTACATTATTATTAAGGTATTTCTGGTTACATACATGATTTATTTTTTATATAGGCTGGGTATTTTTATTTTTTGTTTCTTCCTTTTAGTCAATTTTTTACTAGGCATAATAGTGAATTACGGTAGTATTGCAGCTTGAAAAATCATAAACTACGCAATGTTTGGGTTCACAAGTAAAAATGTCCTCCTGTACTGCAGATTTCATCTTTGGTTACTCTGCCAAAAGCTACGATAAAGTTGACCTGACGTATAAGGCAAAACCAGAGTTTAGAGTGCTTAAAACTCCTCCACAATGATTATTTTAAATACTATATTGTTATTACACATGTTTCCCTAATGATGATGACATTTTATTGGTGTAATTTTCTAGATTTTTTACCAGGAATATTTCATGTCAATACATTTTTATTGCGAATAACCATTATATAGATAACTGTCAGTGGCTGTCAGTGGTCGAATTAAACAATGGGGAGGAGAGATTTTTTAGCCTAATGTACATGCAGGCTTTGTAGCCTGAAGCTATGCTCCAAAACCACTAATAATCTACTGTGGGTACGTGTGAGGTCTAATTTTGGTAACTAATCTAGACTTCTAAAAAAAGAGAAAATAAACTTTAATGGATGAACTTTCTCAGGAATTTGGTTGGCACAAAACCTTATGAACAATGCGAATGTTCATAATTTCAGTAATATTTTACAGATCCATAGTTGGATCATCTACTGCAAGAAAATATTACTGAAAATAGGAGTAAATATTCACTACGAAGAAGTGATTTTTGACCCTAACCTTGATCTTTATAGCCTGAATCTATGCTCAAAAATCTCTCTTCCATAGTGATTATTTGCTCTTATTTTGAGCACTGTAGATATTCTTATTAAATTGTTCTTTGTCACTTTATGTAGGAAGAATCAAACTAATTTACATGCTTATTCTAGGTGAACATGGATCTGTTATTGTCATTTATAAAGAGGGTGATGACTGTGTTAACTCAACTTCCGAATATTTGGCTAAGGTATTAAAAGAACTACCTACAGTCACTCCAAAAGAGGTGGTAAGTACGACTGTACCCACATTGAAACAGTTCATTCCTCGAACATCAGTGCCACACAGTACCCCTCTTATCAACTTCCACCAAGTCAACAATGCTATGAATGCTGGTAGAAGAATAAATAATAATCACTTATCTGCTTCAGCCAAATCATTTGTATCAAGAGGTAACCATTTGAATACACCATTTTTAAACAACCGCAACCTACCTCACACTATCAATCCACTCTTGAATCTTGAATATCTGCAAAAGTTGCAACAATGGCCATTGCTAGCTGCTGGTGGGTATGATCCTTTGGCTGCTCAATTGATCCAAAATTATTTGATCATGCAAGAATTACAAAAATTTGAGACCAGACGATTGGCGTTACAATCGCACTACTTAAAGATGCAGAACATGCGCTGGCCAAAGAAATCTCATCATCATTCAAACAGGCAACACAATCATACAACTGCATCAACGACTGCTACCAATTCACTCCCAATGTCTGCATAAAAGCTCAACATAAGAAATATCTCCAAAATTTGTTCCCAAGGGAAGTGTGCTGAATCAATGATCTTGCAATTGACTGGTTTCTTTGTCCCAAAGAAACCAATTAATTACAAGTTCATTGACTTAACAAAGAGTCATTGTAGATTAATTTTTTTCAAATTTATTGATTTTGACTTCTTTAAAGCTGATAAAATATCTGCTCTTTGAAACGAATTTTGGAGATGGCTCCTACCTGCACATAATTTTTATGTAAACCTTGATGTAGCTACCGGAGGACATCACCTGTGAAAGAGTGTTTTTTAGTATTAAAAAGTATCGAGTATAGCTTTAAAGCTGAAAACTACTTAAATACACTCCTCCACAGGTGATGTGTGACAGTTATACTAAGGCTTGCTGTGGAGGCAAAACTCACTTCTTTGTAGTGATTATTTTGGAACATATTTGTAAAAAGAAAGAAGCCTAAAAATAACTGTCAGATATTGCCTGCGGAGGAGTGTTTTGATAACTACCAAAAAACCCCAAGAACTTTACTCAAAATCATTGTAAAGAAAAGGGATTTTTTAGCATAGCTCAAAATCTCTCCTACTCAGTAATTATTTGCCCTTGTATCTAGCACTGGACAGTTATTTTCAGGTCTGGCAAATTATTGCATTAAAATTTAAAACATAAAATTTTTCTTGATTTTTTAATTCTGCAGTTAGTTTGGACTAGTTTTATAATTTTTGACTCATTTATGACTAAATTTTTGTTTGGTAAATTTGGAAGTGCCAGTATATGAACAATATATTTTTCCAGTATGAAATGTTCTAAAGAAAGTGGAATAATATTTGAAAGGCTATTATTAATCTGACCAAAATTTTCAAGCCTCACCAGTGGTTGAAATAAGTGTAAAAAAGCTGAGGAGATATTTTTAAGCATTGTTTCAGGCTGAAGCAATGCTGAAAAATTACTCCTCCACAGTTATTATTTGCTCTTCGAACACACACAGTTTGACTAACCACAATTTGACAAAACTTCATATTGACAAGCCGATTGATTTTTTTGTAATTATATTTTTGACATGTAAATATATTATATATTATGCTATACCATTAAAGTCTAGTTTTACGCCAGGTTAACCTTGGGAAATATTTATTGAAAATTGAAAGTGCCTACACAGGTACAGTCCTATTAAAGTCATTCTAATGATCAGTAAATGTAAAAAAGGACCAATGTTTTATCATTATTATTATTATTGTTATTTTTTAAAAGCATTCTTAGCATGCATTTGATAGGGATTAAAATAACTGTCGGTCATCACGGTGGAAGAGAGATTTTCTGAAATATTTCCACAGTGATGACAGGCAGTTATTTTATACCTCTGATTTGAAGTTATTATAATACATCAGTGCTCAAAATAAGTCCAGATAATCACTGTGGAGGAGTGTTTTAGATGCGTACATATTATCAAGCTACAAAGACTACTTCTCCACAATAATTATTGCTTTATTTTGGGCGCTGCTACATACGTTTTCGTTTAGTTCGTCTTTCAAATAGTTTTTAAAGTAACAGAAAGTGATTGATACCAGATGTGATTGAGACTAAAAACTTAAAAAGCAGTACCTAGCTGCTACTTCTACTTCTACATCCTTATTTGTTCCCAAGTGCAAACCTGCTAAATATATTGTATATTATTTTCTGTTACCTATTAGTTGACATGGTTTGACATGATAACAAATAATCACTTGAGGATGTATTTTTAAGCATTGCTTCAGGCTAAGAAGCCTGCAGCAATGCTCTAAACTCACAGTGATTATTTGCTCTTATTTTGAACTTGTCGATATTATCATAATCACTTCTAATATATATATATAGAGAGAGAGAAAAGTTTTACTTGTTTTAACTTGTTTTAAATCGTTTGAATTTTATGCTGCATTTTTTCATTTTTAAATTTATTGCGTTTACGTCAATTCATTGTTTTCAGATCAGTTTTTTATTTTGATATCACGGTGCAATGGATCGAAAATCTGCCCTCCACAGTGATTATTTGGTTAATAGTTTCAGGCTACTAAGTCTGTTGCTATTAATTCAAGTACTGCAGAGCTATACATTTCTAAATATGCCTGACATTTATCACTGTAGAGGCTTTATGGCCTGAAACTTCTTAGTTTTTCTAATGACACTAATTACGATGGGGCTTTAAAAAGAAATAAAATATTTTACCTTTTAAAGGGGCGTTTATTTGAGAGTGGGCATTGAGTGGGTGTTAAATAAAGAAAATACTAATTCAATAACTGGTCTGATGTTCAAAATAAGAGTAAATCAACACTGTCGACGAGTGATTTTGATCATAGATTCAGACATTTTAGCCTGAAGCAATGCTCAAAAATCCCTCAATGAGTATAAGTCTTATTTTGAATACTCTTGTGTAACTAGCTTTGTGAGGAATCAGTTTTTCAATTGACAAAAAAGTATATTAAGATGTTTGTTTTTGTTCATTTTTAGCATCCATAAAAGTAAAATTATTTGATTACCCAGAGGAGGAGTTTATTTAACGATTTTTCTTCTTCAGTTTTTAAAAAACATAACAAAAATTATAGTTTGTTTGTCTAACTGTCTAAATATTGGTAGGAAAAGTTTTTTATTTATTCAGGCTTAGCATATGTATAAATATATGGGCCTCACCATAACAGGGGTTAAAATAACTGCCGGTCATTACCATGGAGGAGATTTTCAGCCAAGTTAGCTGAATCTCTCCTCCACATTGATGATCGGTAGCTATTTCAACCCTAGTCTTGACATAGTTACCTACTATACTATACTCTTCATAAGATTAAAAAAATGCTGTTCTTTTTCAGCTAATAACCTTTATCATAAAACATCTCGAGATTTTTTATCAAATAAAATTGGCGGTGAATTGAAATTGATAATCAAACTCAATATTCTATATATAAGAACAACACTCTGGGGAGGGTCCTTCTTTGCTTTGTCCTTATTTGCAAGATCATTGACTTCTCTTTTCTTTCCAATATTTTGTCAATTTTGATTATACAGTGCTGGATATAAAAAATAAATATTCACTTTGGAAGAGGGATATTTGAACATATAAAGCCTGAACCTATGTTCAAAAATCACTCCTCCCCAGTGATTAATTGCTGTTATATCAAGCACTGTTATAGTTTATTTTGATTAATTTTTATTTTTAATGTGTTCAGTGCTCAAGATTAGAGCAAATAATTGCTGGAGTGTAGTGATTTTACAGCAGACTATAAAGCCAGAAGCTATGCTGAAAAATCTCTTCCCCACAGTGAATATTTGTTATTATTTTGAACACTGGTGTTTTAATTATACCGACTATATACGTTGCTCTTTGTATTATATATATTTTCGTTTTTGAATGAAATTCAGTATTATGTATCATGAATTTCTGGTAGTTACGGTATCCATCCATTGCATTGTTTACTCAGTACGAAACTGCATAGAAGGGTGTTATGTCAACGAGCTTGCAATTGATTGGTTTCTTCAGTACGAAGAAACCAATCAAGTGCTAGATCGTTGACTCGGTACTCTTCTGCAAGCCTTGATATAACAGTCGGACATCACCTGTGCATGAGTGTTTTTAAGTACAGTTTTCAGCTTTGCTGCTAAAAACTACTAAAAAACGCTCCTCCACAGATGACATCCGACCGTTATATTGAGACTTGCTTCCCTACAGATTTTATTTTTTAGACGGTTCTAAGGGATAATTTCTTTCAAAATCTCTTACGTCTCTCAGTAAAACATCTTGCTCATTTAATAATCAGTGCTTGCGCTAAGATCAAATAATTATTGTGGAGGAGTGATATTTGAGTATTGTTTCAGGCTAGAAAGTCTGAATGTACGCTCAAAAATTGCTTCTTCACAGTGATTATTTGCTCTTATTTGATCCAATGGTTTATTTTTAGTTCAGTACTCAAAATAAGAGCAAATAATCACTGTGATGGAGTGGTGTTTGAGCATAACTTAGGGTTTGCTTCAATTTATAATGTATAAAAGCCACTCATCCACAGTGATTATTTGCTCTTTTGATTTAGTTATGAGAAATTTTAAGTTATACACAAATTCTTGTTATTTATTTTGTGTTTGTATGATGACACATTTCAGTGTTTAAAATAAGAATAAATAATCACTGTGGAGGAGAGATTTTTAAGCATAGTTTCTAAGCATCTATGTAGCCTGAAACTATGCTTAAAAATCACTCTTCCACAGTGATTATTTGTTCTTATTCGAAACACTGCATTTACTTGTAGATATATGGAAAAAAGAACATATTAATATTATATAAAATGGTTGAATAATAGTTTTTAAGTTTGTCTATTTCTGCCACTCCTCCAAGCCTCAAAATAATTGTTGGACATTAAAGCCTGGAAACTACTTCATAAAAAACCCTTCTCCACAGGTGATGTTTGACAGTTATTTTGAGATTTACTCAGGCATACTCTTTTAGAAAGCATTTGGTACTCATTTCAAACTTTTCAGTGTTTGATATAAGATCAAATAATCACTGTGGGTGAGGGAGTTTTAAACATTGATTTAAGCTAGAATACCTGAAGCAATGCTCTGTTATTTTAAACACTGCTTGTTTACGCCGAAGTTAAATTGAATGAGCCCCTAGCCAGCGGAGAAGTTATGTTTATGCATAACTTTATGCTACAAAGCCTAAAGCTATGCTCAACACTCCCTCCTCCACAGTGATCATTTACTCTTATTTCGACCACCATAACATCGATACGATTTGCTAACCATGGATAGGCTATGCTGGTCCTAGCTTAACCTGGCAATCAAGCTAATGAAATAACTGGCGAACTTCACCTGTAGAGGGTTTCTCCTCCGCAGGCGATATCGAACCGTTATTCCATGGCTTATGCATTGATTGTTCAGTATCATGTTATGCAACTTCTAATATATGAAGTTTCGGTTTAGAAATGTGTATGTAATTTTGCTAGCCTAAAAATCGCCTGTGGAGGAGTGTTTTAATATTACTCATAGAGCACTCCTCCACATGTGATACCCTGCTGCAGTTAAATTCAGGCTTGATGTTGCTTACGGCTGTTTGTGTGTTATGATGCATATATATAATTGTATAGTATTGTTTTTAATGTTGTCTTGGTGATGGCTTAGATATAGTAGTTTATGATGTGAGAAAGTCTTGCCATAGAGGCAAAGTTTGTCTCGATGTTATTGGGAAGCAAATCCAGGTTTAATGTTTGAAATAAGAACACATAATTACTGGTTATAAAGCCTAAAACTATATTCAAAAATCACTCTTCCATAGTGATTATTTCTCTTATTTCAAACACCAAGGTGGGACCACCCTACCACTATATTATCAAAACATTGATTCCACTAGAAGAGTTTCTCACATCTTGCAATGTTCGAAATAAGAACCACTGTGAAGGAGCGTTGTTTGAGCATAGCTTCGGGCTTTATTATCTCAAAACTCACTCCCCCACAGTGATTATTTTATATGGAACACTGATGATATGCGTTCAGTAAAGTATGTATGTTTTAATAATATTTAAGTTATGTGTATGTGTGTTGAAATAAGAGCGAACAATCACTACGGAGGAGGGTTTTTTGACCATTGCTTCTGGTTTTACAGCCTATAAAGCTTTGCTCAAAAATCACTCCTCCGTAGTGATTGTTCTTATTTCGAACTCTATTAAATTATTATCCAGATCTTGCAAAACAAAAAGTTATATGTACGGCCATGTTATATTGAAGGTTGTATTAACCGTACCCTTTGTAATTTACAGGAGATCGCATGGGCATTGTGAAGGGTAATTAAAGATGTCAATTTCTACCAATTGAATGTCTTTTTTTGGCTTATTCGCGGAACTTTCCGCCTAATGAAAATGAACCTTAAAGTTCCTATTGAGCAATTATCACTACCTAAACCGAACCTCGTCAAAATGTCCATATCATCCCTGTATTTCTAAAAACTTACCAAAAAACGCTGGTTCCAATGTTACTTCGTCCGGTAGTACAATTTGGGAAAATCGCTTTAAATTTCTCAGTTAAAAACGTAGCTGTTAATTTGTTTGTTCCTTACGTTTTCTGTTACTTTTAAAGGAGTATAGTATCGACTACATGCATGCAAATGTAGCTGGTGTAGTTGGAAAACTTTGTTTTGTTGTGTGTAATGTTGTTTGCTTGCATTATTATGTTGCAGCCATCATATATTTAATATTTGATTTATAGTTTGTTCCACTATGTAGGGTTTGAGTTAGAAAATATAA
>JAULBZ010004565.1:0-14585 GCA_032360805.1 Neoturris breviconis | reverse complement strand
AAAGTCGGAAGCAATATGCTTCAACTATATTCGAGCGATTCATAGAGGCATCATTTTTGCCTGCGAATCTGTATTTCTTAATTATTAATTATAATTATTATTATTATAAAGCAAGAAAAGGAGAGTGGAAAAATCAAACCCAGTGGACAGACGACGTCTGAACAACACGATATTTCTAAGTTATTCTGACTGTGTGCCGGTAGGAAAAATCGTGGAAAGAAGAAAAATTTTTAGAGATCTTTTACAAATTTTAATGCAAAATAAAAACCACAAGTAAAACATAACTAATTAAAATGACGTCGAGAATGCCCGTGAGATTTATCTCGGGAGATTTATCAAGTAGACTAAGGATCTTAGGTCTTTTTACAAATTCGACAAATTCTATTTTGTTTCTAGCAGCCTAGTGCCCGGGATCTTAAATCAATTTTTTGCGCCGTTCGTTTTGCTAATTAAAATTAGGCTTTTTTCAAAGTTAAAACTCCGAATATTTGCGCAAATTTCACATCGTCTGAAATATTTCTGCATATGATTGTGGTTATACATCCTATTCTAATTACTGCTCTGTCATCTGACACGCAGGTAAAGCGAGATTATTCACGTAAAGATGCGTCTAGTTTGATTAAGAACATCAAGGCTTATAGCAAACAGGTACGTTGCTATATATAAAAGAACGTGTACGGACTTGGAACACGTTTTTGCCTTCTGGGTGTAATGTCACATATATACCGTAAATTATTTAAATAAGCCCCGCAGCTCTAAAATGTTTTCCAATGATTACGGCAATGGTGTCCACCAAATCAGCGATGAGATCATTGACCGAAAGTTATTTTCGCTAGAAGAAATTAAAGTCCGCAAAATTTAAGAATAACCGGCAATCCTCTGTATTTCTGTTCCTGTTATCGTTCGTAAGCACTGAAAAAAAGTACATTTTTGTTTATTCTGTTTATTCGGTATCTTTACAAAGCAATAAAAAAAAAACAGTAAACCAGTAATGCGTTTGTAGTTTGGTAGTGTAAAAAACTTTTGAAACAGATATCGACTGCGTTTTATACTCTTCCAAAATAAGTTTCGACCTCAAAACGCGAAAATAAGTTCCGCGAAATTGACCTTCGAACCTTAAAACGCGAAAATAAATTCATCGATTTTCAGGACAGCACCTCTAGTGTCACTCATGCTTCTGCAAGAAAATTCGCTGCCAGATAAGAAAGAAACTAACGAAATAAAACTCGAAGAAAAGAAACAAGAACTTTTGTTAGCAGAAAAAGTAATATATATCAAAAATCAGTCACCAGCAACGACGTTACGAGCAGTGCAGTAGGTTAAAGACAAGCCTGTAGTTGGCTTGCTGTCTTACCGCTAGAAGAGTATGGTTTGAATAAAGGAGAGTTCAGAGATGCAGTTAACCTGCGATATGGAGACTACGTGGACTTCCACAAAAATGGCCTTGGGGCAGCTTTTTGACGTAACACAAGCATTAAATTGCAAGAAAGGCGGTTTTGTCATAATTTGCCACAATAACATACGCGATTTCGAAGCAAGCTTATTAAAGAAAGTTTGTTCTCTATGTAGAAGCAGAACCTCAATTGCAACCAGTGCAGGGTGAACAAATTGGAGGTCTTATTGGAGACGAAGCAAGACCAGACATAAGAGCAAGAAGTGTTTGGCGAAATGGTCAAAACTAACAGTCGTTTTCAAGCTCACATGACAGTAGAAAACATTAGTGCAACAGACGTATTATGAACATTGAGCATAGTACTTTTACCCCATTAGTTTTTTCCTTTAGTGGTGGTATCGGTACTGAATGCTTAATGTTTGACAAACACATTGCTGAAAAAATTGCTATCAAAACAGGAGCGTTATGAAAAGATACTTTTTCCATCATTCGGTGTAAATTATCCTTCTTGATACTCCGCTCGTGTTTGATATAGGGAGTCGCTTCCATGATGTAATCAAAGAAATTGACGATTTTATATTATTTATATTGTTTATATATGTATATATATAATAAAATACATTTTAGAAGCCCCCAATTCCTAACAAGCTCACATTTCGAAATAAAATCCACCCTCAATCCACTCTTTTACAAATAAGCCCAGGGGGGGCTTTTATTTGATCATTTACAGTAAGTGTGTAACACGCTGTGATGTTTATATGCAAGAAATCCGAATCCGATCCCGTATATTGCCATATATGGCAATACGCAGTCCAAATACGGGAATATGCTGTTCAGTATTCGGTAGTATAATTCTCGTTATGTGTGTGTGGGCAATTACAATAACAAAACTTGGTTCAAAGTCCGCAGTAAAAACGCGAGAAGAACTTTGGGTATGAAAATAAATATTGGTTCATCAAGTAATGTCCACAAACTACAAATGTCATTGTCACGTAGTTATCTGAATTTAGGTCTGGTATCAGCAGGATGGACACATTTTACTGCCATTGCAGAATTTGTTCCTGATCACAATAATATTTTTTAGCATTAAAGTTTTTAGCGTTAGTATTTTACTATTTACTCGTTGGATTGTATTAGTTTTTAACTATATTGTAAATTGTGTCCAACTTGAAATAAAGATTATTATTAGTATTATTATTATCTTTTCGTAAAGTAAAGTTACATCAAAGTTTTCCGATTAATATTGCCCACACTGAGCGTAAACAATAAAAAATCAAAGATGGCAGACAATTTTCACCCTCCGTTTTGCGTTTTTAGAAAAGTTATTGAAATTTTACGTTCGATAGAAGGTAATATCTCGATGCGCAAAATTTCATTCAAAGTCTACAATAATGACGCTGTCTACAATAATGACGTTGAAAACGTTCCACTAGCAGTCGGATATTTTCACATATATGCCGGAACTTTTCTTATGTTCATTACCGAGAGTAGTATCTCTTGAAACGTAGGCCGTTATAAATCATAAGATCTATGAAATGATAAAACAGACTGGCCGCAAATATCTTCCGATTTTTATCCCCAGGATTGAAATGCAAAGATTTAAAGTTTTTATTCTTATTAGTTGCATTTCAAATTTGAACCAAGTGAAAAAGGTGATTTCAAGCTATATCACATAGTTGAAGTTCTATTTGTAGTCTGTAGTCACATGTAAGAATAGCAACCCGCAGGAATATATTTCTCATTTATTTATTTTCGCTACGATGGACACAATCTATTTTTTCGTGTTTTTCAAAAATTAAATTTCTCTTTTGTGACATATCCCTTTTTCTTGCTAATTTAGAACGAATGTATCTATTATCCCAGTTGGCAAAAACTTGTTCAAAGTCAGCAGTAAAGACGCTAGAACAACGTTGTTTTTTAATATGTACACACCAGCCGAAACAATTAATTTTAATAAGTTATTAAACTTTTACTAAAAAAATGTAACTAAAAAACATTCAAATTCAACTAAAAAACGTTGAACTTCAACCAAAAGCCATACAGCGTCAACAAAAAACATTCAATTTTAACCAAAAAAACATTCAACTTCATCCCCAAAACATTCAACTTCATATGAAATAACATACGAAATGTAGACCAGAAATAGGAAAACATTAACCGCCTATACGGACCGACGGATTCCTAATAATTGTGGATTAATTAATTTACTTATCGGTGTTAGCTACATATTTTAGTACAAAATTGTTTGCCCTCAGTATCGTTGACCCTAAAAGAAAATACCCTAATACCCTACAGAGTTTGTGTAGTCAGGCAAATGGAGTCAGGTATACAAAAAAACATTTTCTTCACCTAAAATCGAACAAACTATTCGAGGAAACTTTGAAACGTCAAGAGAAAAGAAACCCTGGGAACGAGGTTGTGCAAGTTGTAAATAATTATTTTGAGAATACTTTATAATAAAGTACAATTATTAATAAACGTTTATGGTATGAGAGTTACGACCAGGCAACCTCGTTCTCCCTCCCTTCAAAAAGCGAAAAGAAGCCCTGGGAACGAGGTTGACGATCAGGGACATAAACGTTTGAGGCAATGATGAATTTGGACTTAATTTCCTACCTTGTACCGACGCAAGAAGGCCTTTTATTTCGATCGGAAAAACAAATGATGTGAACCGTAAACTTTACAAAAAGTTTACAGAAGGTCTAAGATCATACGGCGCCGCCCCCCCCCCCCCTTTAAAAAGCGGAAAAAAGCCCTGGAAACGAGGTTGATCCTAATGAGATTTGGTGCAGCATAATATAGCTAGCGCTTCATAAAACAAGGAAAAAAAGTTAGCTAGTCATACTAGCTTTAAGCCCCTCTTCCCCTCTTTCCTGCAATTTTTGAGCATCAATATTATTTTTAATGTTTAGAAGGTATACTCCAATGACGTCTTGAACAATTCTATTTTTACAAATTGCAGGATCGCTACTTTTTATCCGATAATAAGCCAAACATATTTTTACGTTATCTGATTAACCAAGGAAGACGGAAAATGTTGGTGACGTCCATATCATGCAGAACCCAAATGTTTTACCACTTTTTATTGCATTTAATTCACCAGGAGATTTTGATTAAAGAGAAAATTCATTGGAATAAGTGCGGCGGTTCTAATTATATACATTTAAAATACCTAGAAATGGGCGAGGGAATTTTTCAAAAATTACGTTGTAGGTTTCTTCCCTGGGTGCTTTCAGTTTATAATACCAAATCTCAGCCACATAGGTTGAGTTACTGGATTGAACAAGATGCAGAACTGAAGATAGTTATCTAGGCTTTAATAGCCTAGATCACAAAGTAAAAGTAGGTAAGAGATCTATCATTCTATCATACGACTTTTATGTATACCTTGGACGGAAACTGGATTCTTATAGGAGGTATTTTGAATTTTTGGTGCAAATTTCAATGTAATTTTAAATAACATCAACATAATCGTATTAGGCGGGGCGTTTATTAAAATTGTCAGTTTTTAACGGGGCGTATGTTAGAGGGGGCGTTTAATAGAGAGGGGCGTTTATTGAATGTAATGCAGAAGGTAAAAGAATTATTTCCATATTTGACGCTGTAGCTATTATCCGTATTATTCCAAAAAAAGAATGTATTATCGTATTATTCCATAAAAAGAATGTACTATCGTATTATTCCATAAAAAGAATGTATTATCGTATTATTCCAAAAAAAGAATGTATTATCGTATTATTCCATAAAAATAATATATTATCGTATTTATTCCATTATTATTTGGAAAAAAAATCAAAAATCAACAATCGTCTCAAAACGACGTGTTTTCGACGTTAATATGAATATGTCAGTATATGATGGAGATGACTGACTGATCTGGTTAAATTAGAAAGATGACTAATAATTCATCATCAATCACAATGATTACATTGTGAATTATTAGTCATCATCACAATGTAATCATTGTATCCAAAACAAGTTAATCTAAAAAACACTCTTAAAGTAGTTATTGATATTGCCTTTACATGAACATTATCATTATTTCCAAAACTACCAATTTTGTCCAGGAAGATTTCTCCTGCCGGGGATTACTTCGATATTTTGAAATGTCATATTTTGCCATCCTGGTTCACAGGACTTCTTACCTTTTCTTCGCCACTCTCCAAATTTCGAAAAGGCAATAAGCCCTAATACTACGGATTTTAAAAGATGGTATACATGGAGAAAATAAACACTTACGGAATACTTACTCCGGAAGTTAAATATAGGTAAGGAGATGTTTGAGTAGGTTTTCAGGAACGACAATTTGGAATCACCTACGATCAATTATGACATAACATTCTTAAAATAATTAAACTGTTGTTTACTAAAATATGATCCAACGGTTTATTTTTATCAAATGCTGTATTTTTTGTTAACTCTTTTTTATGTGCCGAAATCTAAAACCCCTCACATAAATATTTGATACGGAATTTCAACTTAGACAAAAAGCCTTAAATTTTGATTAGCATGAAAAACTGCACTAAAATTCGCATTTGCTCTAACAGTCTGGGTACTAGAAACAACAAAATTTATACTTGGATAAATCTCTGATTTTCCGTATTTACGTTTTACTTGTGGTGTGTATGGTGCGCCTGTGGAAATTCGTAAAATGTCCCATAATTTATGTGAACGGTTGTAGCAACTTTTAAATGCAAATTTTAAAAAAGTAGCGTCATTTTTAGCGTTTTTGGTAGGCCTCACAAAAGCCCATTTCCCAAAGTTACAGTTCTTGATCACTGTTATTTTGGAACTTTCTTAGTATTTTCAACAAACTCGTTCCCAACGCTTCTTGTCTCTTTGATTTTTTTCTCGGACGAGAAAAAAATCAAAGAGACAAGAAGAGTTGGGTACGAGTTTGCATTTTTAATACTGTTTACTATGGGCCACCCCACCTATATATTGTTTAATAATTCTTTCTGTACGCACGGAAATTTCTTAAAATTTTTGACTCTTCATATCAAAATTTTATTAGCTTTCAGAATAGGTAATTTTTAAAAACATTGTCACCAAAATAGGAAAAGATTTTGAATTAAAGCTGAAGTCAGCAAAAAGGAAATTTTAATTTTTGCAACCTAATAAAACCTTATATTTCTAATATTCATAAGTTGCTTACAAGCAACATTTAAATGAATCATCTCTTAAAAGATTAGAATTTTAGTAGGAAATGGAACTTTTATTGATGGCGTCAGCAAGATATGTATAAGCCAGTAGAATATATATTTCCACACCTGCCAAGTTTTAATTCCAAGGGGACTCTATTTTAAAACTAAAAAAACCCATAATAAATAGGGTTAATGTATGTCACCGACAATCTTAATAGCAATAATTTTTATGCTTTGCAGAGAATGAAAGCATATAGTTAATACATATCTAAGGGTCCATGAAGGTTGTGTGATGTCAATGGATTGTCTTTCTTATAAAAGTGATATAATGTCTTCCGATAATCTGGAAAACAATCCGATTTTCAAAAGTTTGAGAAAATTGAGAAAAATGGATTAATCATGTGACCAAAACTTTCAGGAATATTTCTATTGTAAATGGTTTTTGTAGCTAAGACTATTTAAGTTTCATGTTATAAATATTAATCAAACACAAGTAATTACTGGCGATTTATATAAGATTCCCCAAAAGAAATAAGTAGTCTCAGGTTAACCTGATCCATATTCCCTAATCCGTTTATGTAATGAAGCTACAAGCAGTCACATAAGTATTTGAGACAAGGCAAAATTCGAGCAAAAATTCAGAATTTCCAATTGGATAAAAAGCCTTAAATTTTCGGTAGCAAACCTAAAGACACAAAAAATCGAATATGTTCCAAGAGCCTGGGTTCTAGGCTGCTATGAACAGCAGAATTTGTCGAGTTTGCAAAAGTCTTAAGTCTACTTTGATAAACCTCTGAGGTAAACCTCAAGAAACGTCTAGCGGTCATTTTCCGTATTTACGTTTTACTTGTGGCTTGTAGCTATTGCTTGTCGAAATTCATAAAATGTCTCATAATTTATGCGATTGGTTGTATAATTTTTTATAGACATTTCAAAAACTCAAAAAGTTCAATTTCAATTGCTTTAATGGTTCAAACATCAGAAATAATAATGCGACTGGGGGCGGATTCAGCCTCCTAGTCTGAATAGGGTAAAGCAAAATACCTGTTAATATTACTATTGAAGAAATAGTTTAGAAAGATTCCTAGATATTCACTATTTAATTCCATTTTCTTTTGGCTAGAAAACTTCCGCAGGAATCTCACAATAATTTTGAAGACCAATATTAATTGAAATATGGCTTATAACGGATCATGTTTATCGCAATTACATATCTTTTTAGTTTAATAAAATGTACATCAGAGACATTCGGCGGAAATTAATTAACTATATTCTATGTTAATTAAAGTCTAAACTATTTTTATTACTACTTCATATTCTATAATATCTATGGGCAAAAACCTGTTCAAAGTCCGCAGTAAAGACGCTAGAACAACGTTTTCAACGTTGTTCTAGCACGTTGTTCTAGCGTCTTTACTACTAACTTTGAGCAGGTTTTTGGGAGAGACTACAGAATTCAGTGTTACCATTGTCACAAGAAAATGTTGTGACGGTGACTATGGGGACTATTTTGACATTGTGACTATGGTGTTACGAATACCTCCTTATGCTGTATTTCCTACTTTTAGCCCATTCTCTTGAATAAGTCCTAAGGCCTATTAACTAGGCGAAATATAGCCAAGAGAAGACATTCTATTTGTAGAATATATTTATATGACAACAGGTTGCTGTTATACTTTTTGATGTCAAAAATATTAAAAGTAACATGGGGCATATGATGGACGTTTTTTATAAGCATCAGCAAATTTTGAACAGCGCCTAATGACGTTTAAAGTTTTTGCTGTTTTAACCCTATTTAAAATTTTTACATAACTTTTGAATGAATTACTTTTTTGACTACAAATTTTATGATTTTTCTGATAACTTTCCCCTAGCAACCATATTTTCAAATTTATTTTTTTGTTCTTATTTTTGCTTGAAAATCATTTTGGTATAGAGTGAAAATGTTTTTTCTGCACCACCTGTTTTCCAGTTATGACGCCATCGTGAGTAATGACACGTCACCAAAAAATTATTTCGCTAAAATGTTAATTAAGTGTTGATCTAACTTTCTAGAAAGTTTCATTACTACAGCATGGTTCTATCAAAAGTTATGGAAGAGGAGCACTTTGTGCCCCTCCGGCTATTCAGAGCCCCAAAAATCCCGGCCTAAATAGGGTTAAGGCTCAAATGAGGCTTAGGTGATGCCCAATTAGAGACATGTATCTTAACGCCAATTTATGCAAAAACAAAATGTGATTTTTCTGACGTTGATTGCCATAGAGGACTAAAATTTGCTATGTCAGGAAAATAAAAGTTTTAATTTTCGTCAAATCATATACAATTTGCTATGTCAGGAAAATAGAAGTATTAATTTGACATAGCAAATCTTATTTGACGAAAATTAAAACTTTTATTTCCATGACATAGCAAATTTTGTGTGATGAAAATTAAAGTTTTACTATTCATCACATAAAATTTGCTATGTCAGGAAAATAAAAGTTTTAATTTTCGTCACACAAAACTTGCTATGTCAAGAAAATAAAAGTTTTAATTTTTGTCACATAAGATTTGCTATGTTACGAAAATAAAAGTTTTAATTTTCATCACATAAGATTTGCTATGTCACGAATTTTTTTTAAATTTTTGTCACATAAGATTTGCTATCTCACGAAAATAAAAGTTATACTATTCGTCACATAAAATTTATTATGTCACGAAAATGCAGATGCTTTTTTTTCCGGAGTAATAAATATATTGCGCTCATGAGCTGACGTGGTTACAGAGTGATGTGATCATACAATGATGTGACAATAGCAAGAGGCTTGAAGACATGTGTTTCAGTAGTTTAGTTTGAGAACAAAAACAAAGATCGCTGATACAGGAAGTAAGTAATTGTCGTACTTTAATATTATCATTTGCTGAGATTTCTGTCTTGTTGAGTCACAACATTATGTAATTTTATAGGAATAGAATGTGTGTACGTGTGATTATTTTCATAAGAAATGCAAAGATAATTGAAAGAGCACTCTCCCGGTGGTCGATTTAAATGTCACCCATTTTAATCAGTTTGTTGTCATCGAGAAGGGAAGTTTTGCCACTTGGATATGCAAAATATCTATTATACACTGCGAGGTACTTTAGCAATGTGTCAAAATAAGACTTGACATCACGCGATGTGTGGTGTCTATTTCTATCCAATGGAATGTCTTCTTTTGGCTTACGCGCGGAATTTGTCGCCTAATGGAAATCATCCTTAAAGAAATTTGGATATTAGATTTAATATTTTCTTCAAAACACCTTTAAAACCATCCTTAACTATATGGTGCATAGCTGGCTAGCCTAAGGGTGATATTCAAGTAGTGCTGATATCTGGTCAAATTATAGCCTAGTGATGTTTATGAAAATTGTAAGATTAAAATTTAAAAGAGTAAATTGCTTTCACGGGGAAAGATAAGTCGGAGAATAAAAAGGACAAGCTCGTCCTCACCCCCATTTTTTAAATTTTTCTCGGACCTAATAGAAAAGACGAAAAGTTTTGTTGATGATATTCAATAACAATTTTTTTCTGTTGATATCAGCAAAGTAGTTGAGGATGTCATCCGTCATGAAACGCGTAGAATCTAAAAAAATCTAGAAAAACAACAGTGATAAACGCGTATTGTTGATATTTTGTTAACATCTGTTTTCAGTCAATGTATATCTGGGAAAATAAATCTGTTGTTATGTCATAGGAAAACATTTGGTAAAAAGTTATGGGTGGGGAAAAAAATTGGGGAAAATTATCAAAGGAAAAATGTTGCACGAAAAAATAGAAAAATGTTGCGCGAGAAAATATAGGTCAATGACCCGAAATTTAGTCAACTTTCTCCGACTTCTTTTGTCCCGATAATGTACCAAATACGGTCCGGTATATTCCCTTATAAGGACTGTGTATTTCCATATATGGCAATACACGACCCACACAGGGGTATGCAGGTCCATATTTGGTAATCTATCATGGTTTGTATTCGTTTAATCTTGATTATTTGTATGAAATAACTTGTGAACTAGTTTTGCAACATCACTTTTTTAGAGGTTCAGAAATGGGAAGCTACGAAATCCGAGTTATGGAGCCCGAGTCACTAATATGAAGTCATAGCCCCAGTTAACTAAATTTTCGCATTTCGGTAATTTAGACCTTAATAATATTTCCGAGTTAATATTTTATAAAACAAATGAGGTTTCAAGCTCGTCTCAGTGCCTTTTGACTTTTTTAGAAAAAATTCTCGGACCTTAATGTCCGAAATAAATAAAACCAAAATCAAAAAGGACTGGGGACGAGCTTGATAAAGTTTCTGATCAAATCATCTAAATTATTAAAAAAGTATGCTGGGGAAAGGTTGAATCAAATCTGATTTCGAATCCGATGGTGAGTTTTTAAATTCCAGTTCCAAAAATTGATTTTAAGGCTAATTTTGGTTCTAAAACATAACTTCTTTTTATTGGCTGAGAAAATGCATCTGACTTAGTTTGAGGATGCTGGAATCATTTTAAAATTTTAAGAATTGAATGTCTTCCCTACCGACTGAAATCTTTTTACGTTACGTTACGTTCTAAAAATTGTCCTTTACTTTTGATGTTCCCTTCTCAAAAAGATTAGTAAATGTTCATTTACGAAAGAAGGCCGCCAAGGATTGTTGTTAATATTATTAGAAAACATTACCACAACATTGACAGAAAGATCACGCTCTACTCTCACGTCCAGTTTATTGAAATCACTCTAGTTGCTTTTACATTATTTTGTGAAATGACTTCGGCATCCTCAGGCTAAGTCAAATCCATTTTTTCTTAATTTTCAGCAAAAATCAAAGAAATTAAGTTTTGGCCCAAAATTAATTTTTAGAACTGAATTTTAAAAAATCAATCCCAGATTTGAAACCATTATCCCTCAGGAAGTTAGAAGCAACTTTTCCCCAATACAAAAGAAGTTACGCTTTGGGTCCAAAGTTTCCCCAGCATTTGATCGCAAAGCTCATTTGCTTCAAAACTATATCGAATATTCGCGAAAAAACTAACAGAAGAGTTTTAAAAGTATTGAGATAATTCTGAAATTTTATTTCGATTAAATTTTCCGAGTTAACTAACTTGGAAATTGTAACTATAATCTTGGACATTAAGAGAGACTTTTTACAAGCAATACATGCCACAAGCAAAACAAAAACGCAGAATACGACCACAACAAGTCCATAGAGATTTATCTCTTGTTGTTTTCCCCGGAGTTTTTCCAGCAGCCTAGGTTTTTGAAATAAATACGAATTTTTGTACCATTTGTTTTGCTAATCAAAATTTTAGACTCTTTCTACAAGTTGAAATTGAAATTGAAATGACTTTTCGCAAAAATTGTAAGTTAAAACTTTCGAGTTATTTTTAACTAATGGGAAATTTCCTTAAAATTTATTTATGTTTAAATTTACGAGATACGAAAAGTTAGTTAACTCGGATTATGACGTCATATTCGTAACTCAGATTTCTTAGCCTGAGCTCCAATCCCAAATTACAACTTGTTGTTCGCAGAACCTTGTTCTAACGTTATCTTACTGACTTTGAACAGGTTTTTGCCGGCTAGATAGATAACAGGAAGACATAATTGACAAAATATATCTGCGAAGAAGCGTGTTACCGTATTAATTCGAATAAACACCCTCCCTAAAGTAGACGCCTTCCTTGGACAGAAGCCACTCATTTGTTTTACGGATTTTTTTACGGATTTTCTTATAAACGCCTCCCTCGAATAGACTCCTTCCCTCGATTAGATGCTTCCTCGCTTTGAGTTTGGAAACAGATAGTTCTGATGACAAACTCCTTCACAAAAGCAAATATAAAAGTAGAGACGAGCAGTTTAAGTAACTGCTTTCCATTTTAGAGAATCGTCTAGGCCTTGACGGGGCTGATTATTTGGTTTTGGAGAATAGTGACGATGAGGACTATTTTATCGTTGTATGAAACGTTCGTAGTGCAATAAAATTACCAAAAAGACGAAATATGTCTTTGATCAAATTTCAAAATTTGGATATAAACGCTTCTCTCGAATAGACTCCTCCCTCGAATAAACGCCCCCCTTCCCCTCCCCCAATATAACTCGATAATTAAATAGACGTACTTTATTCGAAGTAATACGGTATATCAATGCAAATGTAATCGATTGATTGGAAGAATCCTGCCGATACGCTGAATCGGAACGACGTCAACGTCCAAACGACGTTGTGATGTCGTTCTGGCGTTGGTCCGACGTTTTTTCGAAGTCGTGTGCCTACTGCGAAGAACCCATCCAAAGATCGGTTACTTCTGCAAATTAATATATTACTATATTGTTATTACGCGCCTCACCTCAAACTTTTAACCTCTAATCGTTAACTTGATTTATGACAACCAAGCTCGTACCCAGTGAGTTTCAAACTTTTTATTGCAACGAGTTTACTTAATAACTGATGAAAGAATGCTGTATCTATTCTTATTTTTTTCAAATTTTATATTTTATATTTATAAAAACTTGCCAAGTTCGTACACGTGGGCGGAAATTACCTTTCACTCTTTCCTATGCTTCATTGAGAAGAATATTTAAGTTGTTGCATCACTTTATATATATCCTATTGGGAAGTTTGTATTTTATATTTAAAAATAAACTTCTTCCATGCCGACTTCTTCCTAATCAAATAGAAGCGACACAAATATATCGAATCGATGTCGTTTGATTATAATCAAATCATACTGCTGGGAAATATGAGGACTTTTCTACCCCTCCTCCACAGCCACACACAAAACAAATCAATATAAAGCTTAATTACACGCACTTATCAATATTAGTCCATATGTCATTTTAATAAAAAACGAGCTTGACAACGTTATGTAATTAAATTATGCCATTAAAAAACGGATGTGGAAATCATTATAAAATGAAACTACGTACACGTTTTCGTTTGTTGTACTCATCAAGGTATTATGTTTATTTAAGCAACTAAGGATACGCATTGGTAAATAATGTAACAGATTAACAAATACTTAACTGAAGAAGAAGAAATTTGAAAGAAGATATAAAGACTATCTAAATAAGTAAGGATCATATATTGTTTTGTAATTAAATCCGCAAAGCTAATTCAAATGAGTCCACCATGCTATTATATATATATATGTTTTTAAAAGCAGATGGGTCAAGGTTTGAAACCTTAGAGACCATCTTACAATTTCGTTCCGAAACCAACTTCTTTGTGAGGGTTAAATCAACCAAAATTGACACAGTTCAACAAAAATAAATCTGTGCAAGTGTGATAGGGCAATGAGTCTAAAAGTACTCTTCTCAGTACATTTTATTTTTGAGATGGAAACTTAAAACTTCTAAACTAACCAGTACCATGCACATGACGTCGGATCAACGACGAAACAACATTTCTGACGTATTCTTAACGTTGGCCCGACGACAAAAAACAACGTCAAATTTAGTTCTATTCGTAGGCAATAATCCTTTCCAATGGGACCTGCCTACATTTATATAGGGCTCTTGTGTTTAGCGAGAACTGTATGTTTAGGACTGTATATTTTATTTACACTGACAAATGTAATTTCAATTTCAATGAATTTGATTTGATTTTGTTTTGATTGTTCTGAATTAGCAAAACTGAATAAAATTTCCATTATAAGGTCTGAAAAAATTGGGTGTTTTGTGCATGGTGTAGAAAAAGCAGTATTTCATCTTTCTTATTGATCCTTACCTGAATAATGATAAATATCTGTAGTGAAGCATAGGTCCTTTTACAAAATATTGACCTGGTATTCTAAGCCCAGATCTAATGAAAACGAGATGTTGGTTACTCAATAGGAAAATTCATTACAATGCAACAGTTTCTTTTGTGTGCAGTCATCACTGTACAAAAAGGAAACTACATTACATTGCAACAGGTTTCTACTTTGAGCAGCCGACGCCTCGATTTCATGTATTTGTGAATAGGTCTATTTCTCTTGTAACGGTAACTTCAATCATTCACTTGGAAATTGGCATCACACGATGTGTGATCCAGCTACCAATAGAATCT
>JAULBZ010004564.1:0-14586 GCA_032360805.1 Neoturris breviconis | reverse complement strand
ATAATAATTAGGCTGCATTTATACCTCTGAAATTGCTATCCTGATTTCTTGGAGTTTGCTATAATGAAAGCAAAAAAAAATGTTATTTATCGAATCCTAAGCAAAAAAAAAAAAGAAAATCAAAGGTACGGTATTGAAAGTAGCCCACCAAATGGATGCGTAGTTCATTTGGCAAGATCTGCGTATTTCTCCTACACGGGGTTTTTTATTTGGTACATTGAGCAATGGATTCCGTTTTTGTTGTCTTGCTTACTATGATGTCGCGGAAGTAGCGATAAAAAAAGTGCCAAATATTTTAGTATAATAATGGAAAGCTGATTATGCTATAATTATATGAATGCTTGAAGTTTTTGCATTATTCGGCCCGTAAGCAAGTGAAAGTCAAACCCAAGCACATAAATATGATTTGCATACACACATTATATGTCAGTGTTTGAAATAAAGTATTTATTAAGATGTTAAAGTTTCAGTTCAAAGAAACAATTGAAACACTTTTTTTCAAAGTAAAATTATGTCAAGTTACTGTGGAGGAGAGTAGTGAAACTTCATATCAAGGATAAGCACACAAACTTACATGGCATTAAGATTTCATGCCTTTATTAAGTTGATAAAGTTTCAGATCAAATAAACAATTGTAACACTTTCATATCATAGCCTGATGCAATGTTTAAAAATAACTTCTTCGCAGATAATGAATTGCATACATACACTATACATAAAATATAATTTATTACACATCATATCATAGCATTATATACCAAGCATCTATGTATAATTAAATAATAGGTGGTTCTCATCATCTGTTGTTAAAATTAAAAAGCTTTCCAAAATCAAAATAGAGACTTCAATTCTTGAAGTTAAAAATTATTTATCATCTCAATAAGTTGAGGAGAGAGCTTCCCCAAAATACAACGAAATGGCTGCCAAAAAAAGGTTGGTCAAAGTCTCATAGAAAATCAAAATGTCAAAAACACGTCTCCACTTCTCCCTTATCATTTTAGCATGTTATTTAGTTGAATGTGGTCAAAACCTCATAGAATTCAATTCATAGAATTTAAGTCTCCACTTTTAAAAAAATACCCTTCTTCCCGATACTTGGTCTTGGGTCAACAAAATTGAAAATAATTTAGCCAGTGTTTTCGTAATATTGCTTAGAATGCCACGACCAAATTTCAGGATGGTACCACAGCTTTACGGTCCATGGACCTTTTTTCCCAAAACTTGGGACCGAGTGGATGAAATCAAAATTTTATGAGCCCTTCTAGAATATCACAACGAAAGCTGGTAGCAAATTTCGAAATGCTAACACTTCAGGAAGATAGTCTATTAAGAAAAGCGGACTGCCCCCACAAAGTGATAGCAATAGCCTATCCAAACTTTGTTTGGCAGGCTAAAAATGGCTTAAAATTCCAAACATTCCCAGTCTGAATAGGATAATATATATCGGTGTTCAAAATAAGAGTAAATAATCACTGTGGGAGTGATTTTTGAGCATTGTTCCAGGCAATGCTCAAAAATCCCTCCTCTACAGTGACTATTTGCTCTTATTTGAAACACTGTATATTTAATTAATTATCTTGCAACTCATTGGTTTGTTAGAATTAAATAAACCAATCAATTGCAAGCTGTTTGACATAACACCCTTTGTACTAGTTTTATTTCAGTAGAATTTACTTTTTTTATCTACACTTAGTATATATATTACCGTTAGCACATTTTTTATTTAAGAGAAAGGAAGAAAAACAAACACTACCTGTGTATCTATTGACAATTTCAAAACTTCATCACTTAATGACTGAAGAGAACCAGAGCTACTAGCGGTATTATCATCTTCAGGAAGATTGAACATCTTTCGAACAAGGGTAGGACTACTAGCTCGTAAACCAGCACTTTTCATTGGTTTGGCTCTAGTAGAATTCAATAATCGACTATCTTCTCTTATAGAAGTTCTACGTGGTGGTATAGCTGGTGGATCTGTCAAATCATTTGTAGCTGCTGACGCCAGAGATTTATTAGAGACATTTTGTTTTAATAAATAAGAAGTAATTGATTCATACGATGCAGGTCTTTCTCTCAAATCGTCCAGTAGTTCACCAAACACTTCTTCATAATAATGAGATGCATTTGAAGTGATTGATCCTCGTTTAGAATCTAATAGAAAGAACAGCAACAACAGTCAAACTTTACATCGTTAAAAGGGGTATAAATTCACCTAAATTGTGAAAATGAGGTTATGTTGATGAGCTTGGCATTGATTTGTTTCTCTTATGAAGTCAAAAAGAGATTCAAATTTAAATTAATTGATTACATTAAACTAATCAAAATGGTAGCATGGAAAGTAGCCCACCAAACTGAGTGAGAAGCTAGTGCAAGAAAATGATTAACGTATACGCACATGCTACTATGTACTATTCCTATATTAATATGGCCATGTAGTTCATTACCTTCCTTCCACTAAAGTTTACACCCTCTTATTTTCCTGTCTTTTAATTTTGCGCCTTTAATTTTCACGGATCTACTCAGAATGTTTTCATCGCCTCTCTACCGCTGACACCACCGAAACCACAAAGTGATAGCAATAGCTTTTTTTTGGCAGGCTAAGAAGCATTAAAATACAAAGATACCATTACCTCTTTCATTCTTCAAATTATCTCGTTCAGCCTTTGCTTTCTCCAGTTCACGAAAAAGCTAGTAGTGAAAAACAAGCTTGTTACTATAAATAGACAACCGAAAGTGACAGCAATCTTCATGAACACTTTACAACAACTTACTAAAGATTGACTTTATTGGATTCTTCATAACGATAATGGACAAACAAAAATAAACTCTGCAGTTTCATATCTGATTTAATGCCATTTACGCTGGGTTTTCACCAAACCTCCTGTGCGACAAATGTTTATACAGAAAATACGTTACAGTGCGATAACGTTCTAATACAATAAGAGCACTGAAATAAATTTAGACACAAAGTGAAAGGCCATGTGGAGAATTTGAAAGGAATCATTGAAATTTTTAAAGGGACATGCAAAAGATAAAGAAAGATCAGTAGTATTTTTTTAAGTAGGCTTGATTGCGATATCTTGGAGTGATAAATATTAAAACTTTTTGCTAATTATTGCTCTGAGATATCGCATTGAAACAATGCAATAGGTTTTAAGAAATTATTGCTCTTCCATTTCCACCAGTGTGATAAAAAATATCGCACTGAAAATTTGGTGCCATAATAGATATCACACTGGTGAAAACAACGTTTTATTGTCCTGAAAGCAGAAAACTGTCTAACAGTTATGGTAACTGATCGGATTGAGTACCTTATTCTGCCTTAAAGATTGGCTTCTTTCTACCGTTTTCAGGTTAGCAAGATCCTAAAATATCTCTGTGAACGTATGAATAGTAAATTAAGATGATTTTTTTGGTTGAGGGTAGCATTTTATTTTATAATGCCAGACTGAAGCACAACTAAAAACATTTTATACAAGAACTCAAGCCTGAATACATTTGTTGCACATCACCTGGGGAGGAGCATTATTTTTAGTATACTATGCTCAAAACTTTCTTCCACAGGTGATTTTTGATAGTTATTTGGAGGCTTAGAGAACTTGCAGCCTAACTAAGAACAAAATGTTTATCAAACCATTTGCACAGTGGCCGAAATAAGAGTGAATGATCACTGTGGGAGTGTTTTCGAGCATAGCTATGCAGTTGAAGCTATCATGAAAAATCAGTCCTCCACAGATATTATTCGTTCTTTGTTGCATAGTATAATACACACAGGGATTTTTTCAAGCATTTGTTGCTACCACCTTTTTCGTAAAAACTGAGTTTTAAGATATCCGTGTAAGAGTAAAATCCCTTGAAATTTCATTCTAATTTATACTCTGGCTATCAATTGCGTATTTCTAGCTTGAGTAATCCTTATGTTTGAGAGCTTTGCTTCTTTAAAAGATCATTATTCAAGATTGAGTGTTAATACTCAATAAAAGTTTTCTTCATTATTAGTAAAAACGTATGATGTTACAACGGATATGCTTGGAAAAATCCCTGACCCATTCATATAAAGAAAAAAGCAAACAATTTGCATAATGATAACCTCAGTAAATTTAAGTTTAACCCAATCTTTTATTTTCTCCATTTTCTCATCATCAAGTAATAAAAAACTGTGTCGTTCATCCCTCTAAAACAGCAAAAATAAAATTAAAGAGATAATTATACAAAAAGTATGCTGTACATGATGGAACTATATGGAATCAAGCAAAATATATAATTAACATACCATTCTAGCTATTTTTTCTCTTAGAGCACTAATTGCTTCATCTTTATCTTGGCATGCTATTACAAGTTTATCAACCTAAATTATAAAATGCGAACCTTCAAAATCTTTGAAATGAAAATTAAAAAAGAAAAAAGTAAATTCAATGGAAAATAAAAGTAAATTCAGTATATACTTCATAAAGAAGAGTGAAATTGTGGAGGATTGATTTTGAGCATTGCTTCAGGCTTTGTAGCTATACTAAAAATTACTCATCCACAGAGATTATCTACTCTTATTTTGACAGCTAAAATTTACACAAATTCAATTCATTATACTGAATATTATTTTATTTCTGATTATGCACCCCTAAACAAATGTTAGGTTATTTTGTTCAGTATAAAATATACCTCGACTACAAATTCTCATGATGAAATAATTTGAAGTAATATACTACACAAGGTTTAGCATCATGAATTTGACAGTAATCGTAGCATAAATTTGACTGTTATCGATAAAGTGATTTTTCTATGTTTAAAAATAAAATTTAATTTACAAATGTTACAGTTGATACCTTGCACTATATATATATAATTACCATAATAGTTAGGCAGCAACAATTGATCTACCTTCTGAGTATACAATAGTTTTATTTGCATTCATGCTATGCAGTTGATTTTAAAACAATGAAAATTTAAAAGTCCTATAAAGAATATAAGAAACTATGAAACTTACTTTTTCAAGAGCTTCATCTCTCCTTGTTTCAGCTACAACAACTCTACCTTCATATTCATTCATCTATCAACAAAGGGAAGTTATAGTAGATAATACTCTAATAAGAACATTATAATCACCGTAGAATAACACTCTTTCACTTAGGGACCTTCTTAAAAGTTCGTCTCAAAAACCGCTTTTTGGCAGAGTTAATAATTAAATTTTACCAAATTCAACAAAAATGAAACTATGAAGAAGGGTGTTATGTCAACTAGCTTGCAATGGATTGGGTCATGTCAAAAATTGTTTTAAGAGATAAACATTATTATTATTTGCTCTTGTTTCAACCTTTAGACAATATTTTTCGACCATGTATTACATAATCAACCACTGCTTAAAATAAAGAACAAAGAATCACTGTAGAGGAATAATTTAGAGTATTTCTAGAGATTCAGGAGAATCCCTCCTCTACAATAATTATCTGTTGCAAGTTATAGTAAGCAATAAGGATAAGGGATTTATTTAAATTTACTTTATGTCAATACTTCTCAACTGGCACCATTATATATGTTCACTTTTTCAATTGTGCTTGCTGTTGACATAGTCGTATGGTACATGAAATTCTGCTTTGGGGTTCAATTGTTTTATTTTTTACTTCACTTCACACATTATAAACAAACAGTAATTTAAAAAAAGCAAATACCTTTTGACCTAACAGTTCTCTAACCTTTCCAGCTTGCTTACGAAACTTGGCCAGTTGTACCTCAACAAGATCATATTTTTCTTTCCATGACAAATGTGAATTATCATCGTTATCATTGGCAATATCCATGCCACTCATATCAAAGCTTCCACTAGGATTTACTTCCATGGTTTATACATATAACAGGAGATTTTTATTCTTCTAATATTCTAAAAAACATAAACTTATATACTAACCCAATATGGGTCATTTTATGATATGGGAACGCTCTTAAGTAACTATATATTTGTACTTACACATGCCTTGAGAAATGTTGGTGTGTGTAGGATCACATGCCTAAAATGTACGTTAGTAAAAAGATTGCATGCCTAAGAGTTTGATAACAAAGCAACAAGTATTGTCTTATCCAAGTTCCATTTACTGCATTAACTTGAACGTTCGTCACATTAACTTAACAGTTCGTCCATAAAGTTCTTGCGCTGGTAGTTGTTTCTTGTCGCACACAAGTTCCTTTGGTTGTTCAACTAATTTGTTGATATTTAAAATGTCTTACTCTGGTTTCTATTTGTTAAATAAAGATATGTATAGAGAAGTAACTTATTGAACTTATAAATATAAGTCAATAATCGTTGTCATTCTAAAAACTTCCTCCGAGTCCACTGAAAAGATGCTAGAACAATGTCAAACAACGGTGTTCTAGCATCTTCACTGGTAACTTTGAACAAGTCTTTGCTCACTTGTCATAATGAAAAGCACACGTGTTTACCAGTTTTGATAAAATAGGTTGAACAATATGTCTAGACATATCTATTCAAAATAGATAGTTTATTGAAGCCCTATTCACATGTATGTAAAAATTATCGTAATGACTTACGATTAAAACAATGTTCATTCATTCTTTCCTTACGGAAAAGGTTCTTAAATTTTTTATTCAAACCAATTCTCCCGCTTTCTTTGTTAAAAATGACTTGGAAATTCTTAATTTGCCTCGTAATTCTCCCGTTTTCTTCGTTAAAATGTCTTGGAAATCGTTAGTTTGACTCGTATAGCTCCCGTTCTGTTTGTTAAAATGACTTATACATCGTTAGTTTACTACCTCACGTTCCCTTTGCTCAATGTGTTGGAAATCTTCCATTCTCCTCGTTAAAATGACTTAGAAATCGTAAGTGTGCCTTATGTATCTACTGATCCCTTTACTAAGGCGGGTGTCAGAAATATGTTTGGTTCACATCATTTGAGAAGGTTGAAATTGACTTGGTCAGTCGGTACCTAAAAATTAAAAAAAAAACATTAAAAAATAGCAAAAGTGCTCTACTCGTCGTTGTTTTCAGAACATGACCTTAAATTTATACATACCAACCTCGTTCCCATGATTTTGCATCTCTTTTAAAAATTAAGCCCGGTTTGCATATTTCTGAGTAGTAGAGCTACAGTATATATTCAAATATGAGAAAACTGATTGATTAAAAGTTGAAATTTTTCTTCAACTTTAAGCGGAAAAAACTTGCCACACGGAAAAAAGAAAACAAGAAAAACATAAGAAAGCAATTCAGTCAGTCTAAGCAAGGCCTAAACCTTTCTGTGGAAAAGAAGACTGGGCGACAAGCGCCCTACTCTCCCTCCAGTCCATCACAGAACAAAAAACACATCAAAACTAAAAAAAATCAAACATAAACCTTTTGGCTAGCTGGGTAACTGCAAGGTAGCTAAGTAAGCAAGTATGTCTTGTGATAAATGTTACAAAGGGCCAATTAGAAGAAAATTGTTTCGGATTCACGGTTTTATAAGAGTATGTGTTACGGCACGTTTTTTTACGCCTGTATTTCAGATATCCTGCTTCTTTTCGCCATTTTAGTTACGGATATCCTTATCCACGGAGTGAAATTGTTTCGGATATCATGGGTTGTAAGAAATGTTTATTTGGAACTACAGAAAAGGATTAAATTGAATCAACACGTTACGGATATGAGATGGTTTTGTTTGTTTGTATCACAGAGATTTCCCTGCAATAAATTGGATAAAAGCCATGGATATCCCCTGGTTGACCTAAGGCAAGGGAAGGGGTCACGGATATTCTTCATGGAAAGTTTGAAAGGCTACAAATATCTGAATGTCATCCACAGGAGGTAATAGATGAAATTTGCAATGGCCTAATAAATGTTTTATATATTAAACAAGTACATTTTTTAGGTAGTTAATATAAATATTAATAAATATGTTCTTTGTATACCTAATAGGAATTGTTCACGAAGAGAAATCATAGAAAATAGCTAGGATAATAGTGGCTAATAAGGTCTTCTAGGAGAAACAGGGATATGATGACCATCAAGAAGGAGAGGAATTTGAGAGGAAAAAGTACCTGAAAGAAGTAGGAGTGACAGAGGCAACAGAAACAATAAGAACAAGGCTGGAACTGTGGAATATAGGAAACATTATGGGAAAGAACAGAAAATTCAAATGTGCAAATGTGGAAAAGAAGATGAAAAAATAGAACATATCATGCGCAATGTGAGAAGTAAAGAAAATAAATGGGAAGAAAGGAAACGTCAAATGGATCCGGAAGAGGATATATGGAAATTAGAAGTAACCAAATAAAAGAATACAAGAAGAAGGGAAGAAGAAAAAGAAGCATAAAAGAAAAGAAAAAAGAAGAAAGGGAAGAAAGAAAGAAATGGAAACATGCTAAATATAGAAAAATGCCCCCTGCACCATAAAAAGGGCTTACTAGAAATGGTAAGAGTGTCATACAATACAAAGTGGATGGGTTTGAGCGAAGAGTGGGTATGTAAATTGGACCGCAAAAACAACAACAGTTTCTGTGCATGCCTGTCTTATGTTTTGTTTTGTCATTTTGCATGTTTTGTTTTGTCATTCCGCACTCACTGCTCAGCTGACAAGAATAAATGTTGACAAATTTGCATGATTATCAGGACTTTCAAATCCAGCGATGAAACAAGATAATCGGGAACTTTACAGCAAAATATGATAAACTCGGGAATTATCGGGATGATTCAGCGGTCCTTAGAATTGACTGAAAACATTATATGCTGGATCAGCAGAAAAAGGAGGAAAGGACTTTCACTTTGAAATGTTAAAAACAATACTTAATTCTAGTTCCGATTTCCCAATTCTTCCGATTATTTTTCCGATTCGAGACTCAAAAATGTCAGAATGCATGACTGTTTTTAATGTTTTCCATTTCTTGTCTTCGCTTGTCACTTCGCCAGTTTATCCCTCGTATCAAGATTCATTTGTCTTACTAGAGCTGTCAAGACGTGACTTTGCATGATTTTGTCATGTATACTCACACCTCAAACTTAAACTCCTATGGAAGACAGTGTTTTACTGAAAAAAGGAATGATAACATACACAGTATTCAATCTCGGTTCCATGTTTACACGTCACGATCGGAATTGTTAGGAAACTGAAAGAATCCAGGCTTAATTTCTTTCATGTGTTGTGGTTTGTACATCCAAAAAGAGCACAGCTATTAGGCATTCTGTTTAGCTTTATCCCCACTTCTTTTAACTGCCCCGCCCTTTGTTTATTATGATTTATTTTTATTTTCACCGCAGTTGTCGTTGCTACACACCAAAAAAAATAGAAAAAAATCCAATTTCCTACACGGAACCAAGAATGACATATGTCATTTAAATAACATATTTAAAGAAATTTGAAGTAGGATTTGGCATTTTATTTCATTTTGTGGTGGTCTATATTATACTGTAGGTTTAGCGAGCGCCATGACTACCAATAGAAAACACAATAAGTAGGATGAGAATGGAACATTTGGAGGTACACTAGCATGTATGTATATTGATCTTAAACTTGGCCCTGTCATACATTAATCACGTGACCTTAGCCCTGCTGTTTTCTATCTTTTCATAATCATAATCGCAGTAAATAAAGCACGAACCATGCCAATAATATGCCACGATAAGTAAACACAAATAGAATAAGGAAAACCTAGCGAACACTTGGCCACAAGCAGATGGGCAGGTTGGTGTGAAAATTATGTCTGGACACGTTCGTATGTAGATTCAAAAAGTTTTAGCTACATATGCGGAGTATGACAACAACAAAGATGGTAGCAAACCTGCCTTTGATCAGCGCTAAATTGTGCTTCGGCTATGCCAAAATTTCATCCACATTTTGTACTTTTTAGCAATTTAATATCAAAATGTCAAAATGTTCGTGATGATTTTGTGTCCGGCAATCGATGTTTGCTCTTATTTACTGAGGGGTAAGGGTTGGGCCCAGTAGTCATCAAGACAAATAGACAAACTGCCAGACATTTAATATTGGCAAGAACAAAAGAAACTGCCTGACATGGTCACATCTATTTGATATTCCCTTATTTTAACACCTCCCTATCATAAAGTCTTGTCCAATATTAAATATGCTTTATAAATGTGTCATGCCTATTTTTAGTTTTAATCAATCATATATTATGACCATTGTGGATCAGTAATAATTGAGTATCACAGTTAAATGTTTCCATGAGAAACTATTGAGGAGTATAACCACTGATATATAGTATGTTACACAGCTTTCTTTGCTGATAGCAGAATACCTTCATGTTTGATTTTCTCAGGCTGGTTTAAATATTATTGACCAACTTGGATTGAATATGACCTACATATATGACCTGTATGTAGTAAAAAGAGAATATGTAACTTCATATAGTTCACAAACTCATCCTGAAATTTTAACATAAGGCCTGAGAGAGAGAGCTGTAAGGTTTCACGACTTGCGTAGCGCCACAACCCAGTGGGAAAAAACTTGTTCAAAGTCAACAGTAAGGATGCTAGCTAGAACAATGTTGAACGACGTTGTTCTAGCATCTACTGCATACTTTGATCAAGTTTTTGCTCACTGGGAGTGTCTCGTAATAAATAAAATGGAAATGGAAAGTGTACTTCATCTCCAAGTTTGTTTCCAACACAATGTTTGATAAATATAAACAAAAGTGAAAAGGCATTGGTGACGAGCTTGGCACTTAATAAACTAGTACATGAAGAATGGAGAGTAAACTAATGTATTTTACTGACCCAAGGTCTCAAGGTCCTTTTAATGAATAATACATTTTTACGACTAGAACCTTGATGGAAAAACTTTTTGTAGAACGTGTTTAAATGAGCATCCCTATCAAAGGTGCACTGTATATATATTATAACTGCACCTTTGATAGGGATCCTCATTTAAACACGTTCTATGAGACGGTGTACACTGTACTGTAATACAATACAAATCATTTGTGTTTAGATAAGAAATTTACCCAATGAAATTGTTAATGTAATCACTGTAATCGTAATGTCTTTCAAGGACCATGATTACAATGCAACATATAAGATTCTAGTACTTGGCGAAAGTGGTGTAGGCAAGACTTCAATAATTCGAAGATTTACAGATGAAGAATATCAAGAATCATATATTTCCACAATTGGTAAGAAATAAGAACAATTCACTGTGGAGGAGGGATTTTTGAACATTGCTTCAGGCCTTTAGCTTGAAGCAATGCTCAAAAATTGCTCATCAATAATGATTATTTGTTCTTATTTCAAACACTGCTTTAGTTTGGTTTATGTTCTGTGTTATACAGATACCATACGGCAAATTTCCACTATGCAAATTTGTTCACTTGGATTCTAAATAAAGCCATTACAGTGGTTATTAAGTCGCTTTCAACCAATGTATAACTTGTGTGAATGAATTCGCCTAGCGGAAATCTACATTTAGATTGTATGCATAGTAGCTCTTTTTGGATATCCCCTCATTCCCCTCTTCCCCTTTACAATTATTATTATATCTAATTCCACATGTGTTTGGTTTAGGTATTGACTCCCGTACAAAAGTTGTTGAAATAGATGGAGAAAAAGTAAGACTGCAGATATGGTGCGTATGACAGGTTTACCATCCACAATTTTATTCAAAACTACTATCAAAGGTCTCTAGTGTTTGAAATTTGAGTAAATACTTCACATAGTCACTGTGGAGAAGTGAGTATTGCTTTAGACTTTATAACCTGAATCTATGCTCAAAATGTCACTCCTACATAGTGATTATTTGCTCTTATTTTGAGCACTGGCATTTTATTATTTATTTTATGGTTCTCGTTCATTTGCTGAGTCAGCAATTGAATTCTTCACAATAAAGGAAATATATGCTGTTAGTTCCAAAAAATCTAATTTAATGCACAATAAATAATCTTTTTTTCTATCTGTAATTTTAGGGATACAGCAGGTCAAGAAAGGTTCCGTACACTAACAAGTGCTTATTATAGAGGTGCAATGGTAAGGGATCGTCTCAAAACCTACTTTTTTGTTAGGGTTAAATCGACTAAAATTGACAATATTCAACAAAAATGAATCTCTGCAGAAGTGGGTAGGTCAATGAGTTTTTATGGATTGGTTTTTTCAGTATGAAGAAACCAATCCATTGTAAGATCATTGACTCAGTACTCTTCTCTGTAGATTTTATTTTTGAGACAAACGTTTATGTTCTTATATTGCTCAGTCTACAAAATAAGGGCAAATAATTGCTATGAAGGAGTGATTTTTGAACATCTCTTTGACTACAAAGCCTGAAGCAATGTTCAAAAATCTTTCTCCATAGATATTATTTGCTAATGGTTATGACAGATATATTACATTTTGAAGGATTTGCTTAGACTAAAAGAACAAATTAATTATTTGTTTTGAATTTTAGGGTATTATGTTAGTGTATGATGTTACAGCTGAGTATTCATTTTCTAATATAAGCAATTGGATGGATACTATTGAACAGGTTTGTGTTACGCAGGATTTAAAAAGAGTCAATTATGTCTGTAAAGAAGGATTAACAATGGTCGAAATAGCAATAATCACTGTGGAGGAGGAATTTTGAGTATAAATTCAGGACATTAAAACCTATAGCTGCTATGCCTAAAAATCTATCCCCCACATTGATTGATTAGTGATTTAATTATTGATTGTATATATCTTGGAACTGTGGAATGTGGAACTTTGAAGACTTCAGAAATTACTTTTACAGTATTTTCGAAATTTAATTGACAGATTTCCATCATAATTTCATATTTCAAATAGTGATCCTGCTTTTACATTGTTCGAAATTAGAGAAGGGATCAAAACTTCAGACACAAAAATGTCTCCTCTATAGTGATTAGACAGGCCTTATTATTTCTCTTTGCTGTAACCCGATAGGGATTTTGTCATATCAGTATGTCGGCCAGTTGTGGTCTGAAAGGAAGTAAATTCTATGGCACTGACGACAATATTGATGTCTTTCATGGGAGCAAATGCATGAAGGGAAGTTTATATCGTATGCAATAAATTTAATTTTAGGTGTTTATCTCGCAGAATCAAAACGAAACACAGTATATATTTTTATCGTTGCGATTCGATTTCCCATTTTAGTTCTGGTTATGATCACATTCGGTTGGGTTACAGCAAACAGGAAATTTTAAAAAGCCTACCTTGTTTGCTCTTATTTTGAACCCTGTTTTATACCTTCAACACCTAATTAGTTTGTTTTTCTTAGAATGCTTCTCCTGGGGTGTGTCAACTATTAATTGGTAACAAAATAGATGCACCCGAAGAAAGTAAAGTTATTTTAACACATAAAGGTCAAGAGGTAAAAATGAATCATATATAATGTTTAATTCCAGGATCTTTTATATACATATTTATTGAAGGATATTTATAAAATCGAGGAATGTAGAGACACCATCTGAAAAATAAAATTTACGGAAAAGGAACAAGTCAACGAAGAAAGAAATGCTCAATTAGGCAAATAGGGACCGAAGAGGTGTGGTACCATCCTAAAATTTGGTTATGCCATTCTAGGCAATATTAGGAGACTGCTGGCCAATTTTTTTTCTCAATTTTGTCAACTCGGGACCAAGTATCGGCTAAAAAGTGGAAACTAGAAAATTTTCGAACATTTGATTTACATTCACCAAAATGTTCAATTTATAATTTTTGTTGATAAAAAGTTTTGATGAAAAAATGCAAAAAATAATTTTTAAAATTTCAAGAAAAGTTGGTTTTTATAACATTAATGATAATTACTCTCAATACAAATTAGTAATATAATGACAATACTCAATTCAATAGAGCAAAATCTTTATAATAAAAAATAAATTTTAGGTTGATTTTTATAACATTATTAATTAATCCCAATTCAAATTAGAAAATAATGACAATACACCATTCAACAGAGGGAGAGTTGTTTTAATAAAAGAATAAATTGTTTTAATGAATTTGTAATCTTCTATTTCATTATTCTTTATTTCTTTTTAATTTTAATAACAGATGATGACAAGGATACGTGAAACCTTCAGTATATAGGTTCACTTTATTTCAATTATCTCAAAATACATTTTTCCAAAAGGAAAAAGGTGCAAGGAATTAACTTTTAATGGTTAAAAAATGCACCATTAAAACCACGTTGCTTCAATCATGCAAAGTATGTCTCATTTTTTCTTCTAAATAAATGCTTTTGATTTAAAGCATAGGTTTATGTGATTTTTCTGTCGTTAAAATCTTGTTTCTTGTCGTAATTTATGAACAAATCAAATATCGGACACGGTTTTGAAGCTCTATTCTTTCTGAATAATAATTTGTTGATATCCTTACGTTTTGATATTGTCGTTGTACCTTTTACGATATGAAATTTCACTACCCTCCTCCGCACTGATTTGATATAATTTTACCTTGATAATTCCAATCATTTATTTGTTCTAAAACTTTATCAACTTAATATGGACATGAAACCCTAATGCCATGTAAAGTTTGTGTGTTTATTCTTGATACAAAATTTCACTACTCTCCTCCACAGTGACCTGACATAATTTTACCTTGAAAAATGTGCTTCAATTGTTTATTTGACCTGAAACTCTACCATCTTAATAAATACATAT
>JAULBZ010004563.1:0-14588 GCA_032360805.1 Neoturris breviconis | reverse complement strand
TTTTTTTGTTATGAAGGGTGAGTTTCTATTGTCAAGCATTCATTTTTTTGTTATGAAGGGTGAGTTTCTATTGTCAAACATACACTTCTTTGTTATGAAGGATGAGTTTCTATTGTCAAACATACATTTCTTTGTTATGAAGGGTGAGTTTCTATTGTCAAACATTCATTTCTTTGTTATGGAGGGTGAGTTTCTATTGTTAAACATACATTCCTTTGTTATGAAGGGTGAGTTTCTAGTGTTAAACATACATTCCTTTGTTATGAAGGGTGAGTTTCTAGTGTCAAACATACATTCCTTTGTTATGAAGGGTGAGTTTCTATTGTCAAACATTCATTTCTTTGTTATGAAGGGGGAGTTTCTATTGTCAAACATTCATTTCTTTGTTATAAAGGGTGAGTTTCTATTGTCAAACATACATTCCTTTGTTATGAAGGGTGAGTTTCTATTGTCAAGCATTCATTTCTTTGTTATAAAGGGTATGTTTCTATTGTTAAACATACATTCCTTTGTTATGAAGGGTGAGTTTCTATTGTCAAACATTCATTTCTTTGTTATGAAGGGGAAGTTGAGGACAGCAGGAGTTAAAAACACGGTATTAAAACAAAACTTCATCTGAGGTCGAGAGTCGACATGGTTTCCTTAATTTCTTATCCTTTTTTAAAATACTTATAATGACATCAACAATTATGAGAATGATCTCTGAGTTTTTATATTGTAAGACATTTATCTAAATCATCAATCATAGTTGTGGAATAAAAAAGAAATGAAATGTTCAAACAGACAGATACATATCACAACCCAGTGGGCGATCGACGTCGGATCAACATAGAAACAAAGTCAAAACGACGCCACAATGTCGTTTCGACGTTATTTCATCGTTCATCCGACATCGTTTACGTGCAAGGAGAGGGACGCTGATGTCTAATAAACGACGAAAATATATCGTGACGTCGCATGGTTGAGTGTATAGCAATTGGGTATTTACATAACGTGTAGGTGTCCATCAGTAAGCAATGAGCACTCCATGTCCAATCAAAGTAATATAGCCATCGTGTTTGACGTCCATACGTCACAATGACGTATTTCTGACGTTGATTATATGTTGATTGCATGCAGGGTAAGCACTACCTTGCAGGTTATATGACGTATAATCAACGTCGCTACGTCTTTTCTACGTTGATTCGACGTTGTAATCTACTTTTTAGTATTCAGATGTCTGTAAACTTTACTGGAGCAAGAAAGAATACATCATTATTATACAATAATGAAAATGGAAAACCCTCTTTATTTGCACGAAAATGGGTAACATATCTATTTTACTGCTGTCAATGGAGAAGAAAAAGTATAACTCGTCACGTTGAGTCTAAAAAACTATCACCTGGAGTTGCAACTGGAATTTTCGAAGCAAACGAAAGAGTTAAGGATAATAATAAAGAAATAAAACATGAGAATATTGATAACATCGAGCAGGGAATTGTTTCAGAAGCAGGCGATGATCAAGAAGAAAACGAAGAAGAATTGATTGATACTTCTGATGATGAGTATATTGATGATCGTCTCACAAACATCACCGAAGAAAGTGAGCGGGATTCTGTTTTAAACAAAGAATCTCCAGATTCTGTTAAATTATGCACAACTGAAAGTAGAGATTATCCGAATAATGTAAACACAACTGTCGTTAATTTAGATGCAACCGGATTAATAGAATCCCCAGTTGTCGTTAATTTGGATACAACCGGATCAAAAGAATCTCCAAATGGCATTAATTTGGATACAACTGGATTAAAAGCATCTCCAGATGGCATTAATTTAGAAATACCCAAAGAAATCCAAATCACAACAAACAAAACTGAATTTAGGGACGTCAATGAGAGTGATGCACTTGAAGAATCGAGTAAACAGGAAGATTTAAAAGTTGCTGAAACATCAAAATGGGTAGAAACTGAAACTAATTTAGAATACGATAAAGATTATTACCATGGTGTTGATAATAACTTACCAAATCAGACAAATATAATAAAACATCGTGAAAGAAACATCTCCATTGATTCGGATGAATATGACGTCATTGTCCAAGGTGAACCTGAAATTGACGGTACAAAATCAGACTCCCAACATTCTAATAAATCTCGAAACGTAGAAGAAGTTAAAAGAAACGATATTTCAGGTTCAGCAGATAATAATGATAATGATTACACTGATAACGGAAATAGAAATACAGAAAATTCTTCTGAAAGTAAAATCGTATTTACGAGAAAAGGAAACAAACTGAAAATTATCGAGAAAAATAAAGAAGCTAATAGTTCAGGATCAGAAGACGACTTTGTTATAATATCAGATGGAGAGCAAGAACAGAAGAATGAAATAACGTGTAAAAATACGAAGACAAAAGAAGATAGCGAGGTGTTGAAAAATACCGATACAAACAATACGCTGCTTAGTATAGCTAGTAACAGTGGATCGTACGAAGCTCATCTATGACACTAAGTTCAACAATACTCACGGTATGAAAGACTGTTGAATGCGGAACCATATCAATACGGGTCAGCATTCATCAATCAGTCCTTCCCAGCCGGCAAAAACCTGCTCAAAGTCAGTAACGCTGTTCTAACGTTATTATGCTGACTTTGAACAGGTTTTTGCTGGCTGGGTTCACGTTGTGGTTATTAAGGCGGATTATAAATGAAGTCATTACATTGGTTGAAAGCGACGTCACATGTTTGGTTACATCACTCACAACCAATGTAACAGCTTCATTTAAAATTTTCGTGAACGAATTCGCCTAATGAAATCCGAAAGAATTATATTTATCACTTTGTTTGCGACTAAATGGAATTAGTTTCCTACCGGCACACGACGTAGGAACAACTTCCAAGCAACGTCTAAACAACGTCAAAGACAAGCCTGAGTCGTTTTGAAGTTGTTTTGACATTGCTCCGACGTCGTGTGCATACTGAGCTGTATATGCGTTTGTATAGTGTTGGAATAACATTTGAATATCTAGGGTAACAACCTGTTCAAATTCCACAGTAAAGACGTTAGAACAACGTTTTTAACATTGTCCTATCGTTTTCACTGCTAACTTTGAGCAATTTTTTGTCCATTAGTTAGTGTGCTCGGTGTTGCAATTCATTGTTTCTTTCATATCAAACATTCAATCAACTGCCTGGTGTTTTACCATATTGTACAATAGCAAAAACCTGTCAAAGTACTCAGAAAAGAAGCTTTCCACATTGTTCTAGCGTCTTTATTGCTGACTTTGAACAGGTTTTGGTCACTGGGGGAGTCCTTATTTCAAGTTCCAACCAGTAGATCTTATAGGGCGCTTTTTATAGGTCGGAACCTGAGATGATTTATCGCTATAGGTTGAACTTGAGAATAAGTAGGATCCATGCGCCAGAACCAGGTTAGTGGAACCTAGTTCCTATGATCCAACACCAAAGACTTGAGACTCTTATAGCTGGTACTAAGAACAAGCTAGTCAAAAAGCTAATAATGTGGATACAGGACTAATAGTTTCGTTCTGATAGAGACCCGGGACCCGAGGAAACCAATGGCTCTTAGAAATGACAATGGGCACGGCATTGAAGCCCCAGAAATCGAAACCTGAGAGTGCTCTTTGTTTAATCCTTCGTTAGTATGGTTTGAACCCCCTGAATTTTTTTTTTTTTGTGGACGTAACATAACAAAAATTATTATTCAGGAGGTTATTTTCTTACATATTTTAAAATTCTGCATCATACTTTGTGACTTCTTGCCCACCTGAATCTTCTAATACCTTTCCATGAATTAACAAATTTCCGGGGGTACCGCACCATACAAACGAAGGTTTAATCAAAATTTTAATTCTGATTTCCTAAGAAGCAATGTAGGGGGATATCGCTAAAATCTTCGAGAAGTTTCTAGCTCAGATAAAATCCAATAAATTGGAATAACGATAATCAAAAATAAACCGAAAATATATCGTCTTCTTTTTAAACGCATTTTAAGGATCAACATACATTGGAAAACCATAATAATTTAACCTCCTAACCTCCGAGTAATAAATATTTTTTAAAAAAATAAAGTTATCATGGGGGCGGATGTTAAGAGTGTAATAGCCCCCTCCCCTTTCCCCAGTTTTGACGACCTTTCAGATTCTCAGTCCAGGTTTAACCCTGTGGATGGATACTGCGGATGGATACTCATATTCTGCATGAAATGATGACGTATGCAAATTTTTAATGCATTTTCGGATAGTAGAGAGCCTGGGTGTATTGTGACCAAGTTTCAAGTAAAACGGAGCAGTAGTTCGAAAGTTATTGGGGTGTGGTACCTTGTAACCCGGGTTATTAGACCCCCCAAAAGCCCGGGTCTTTAGGGTTTAATTAGCGCAACAATATTTCTACAGTTCGCACGTAATATATGATGGTAAATTTTGGTAATAAATTTTAGAATTTCATGAATATTATATTTGTTAGTGATGTTCCCTAGGACTTATTTATATTAGACTACATCTTATATTTCTGGGATCGACCTCACAGTCAACCTCGTTCCCAAGGCTTTTTAGGCAAGAAGCTCTGGGAACGAGGTTGACCTCATAGTATGAATAACTGCCTACTAGGTGCCGTTTAATTCTATTCTTGGGCCATATATGGACATACACATCCTAATATGGAGATACAGGGACCGTATTTAGCGGTATTCTAACCCAATCTAGTCTGGTGTATTTTAAGAATTTGTATACCTGGGGAGAAAGCGGAGGCGAGGGAGGGGTGGGGGGAAGCCTCCATTTATGGTAGGGATATGTTAAAGCTGATTTCCACTGAATCTTTTTTTTAGAGAAAAGATAACGCGATAAATATTTACGCGAGAAAAAAAGACTCACGGAATTATTTATCAATTTCCACTCTAGTGGGAAGGAGAAGACTTCTAACTTTATTGCTTTTGAGAAGAAGAATTTTGGAAAAAAAGGAAATATTTACGAGAGAAATATAGAAAGCGATTTTGTGTGCGACAAATATTAGAAAGAAAAAAGGTGAATTTTATCTTCTTGTAAAAGACTTAAAACTTTTCAACCATGAACTTATTTTCAAACAGTTTAGAATGTCCTCTGGTAAACTAGAGTAGCTATTGAATTGGGTTGCTCCAGTGATAATGAAGTCTTCAATAAAGAGAGAGAGAGTCGATATATCCAGAAGAGAGACTTTGCGTTACATTCCGGTGATCGGAGCTAGTTATCGAATAAGCTCAACAAGCATTCCTCATTCCGAAGATTTTGCTCCTTTTGCTCCAGACGTTCAAGATAAGCAGCATTGCAAAGAGCATCCATTGATTATGTTACTTCCAGAAAAATAACCAACATACTCAACAACAACAAAAATAAATCTCAATCCTTAGTAAGAGTTAGGAAATGTTAACCAATACCATACAATTAACAGAAAAAAGTTACCGTAAGATGAAAATGCACTTTGTGCCCAAACTCTCCCCCCCCCCTAACTGAGTTTGATAGTGCTAATAATAAACTTAATTTTTTCAATACCCCCTTCATAAGAGGAAATTCAGGAGGATAATTTCACCTTGTCAGCATATCTTATTCTTCCGTTTATGTGGACCTGATATAACTTTTATTCCGTTTCCTTAATTGAAATGTCCTAAAACATGTATATATATGTATGTATATCGCCTAGCCGACATCTCGGATGAATAAAGCAAGATATTGGTTAGGCGAGATAACTCGCTTGCCATATAAATGATCTGCCGATATGACTGCAGAAGTAGGGATGAGACGGAATATCGTTTCAGAATGGGTGATATATCGGGCTCCAAAGAGGCTCTTAGTCTAGTTATAGACTCTCGGTAGCCAGTCAGCGCAGTGAAGAAAAAAGGAACAGGAGGGAAAAATCCCGTGACGTAAATTTCGATTTCATTTTATTCCAGTTTATCTTCCGAATTTCTAATCTAATAAAAACTGTTTTTCATAAGGAATTGTAAATTTTATGGTATGTCCGAGATTTTACTGTATATTACTTTGTGATATATAGAGGACATATCTATCATTATTTATTTACAATACAGCCCCGGGTAATTTGCCATACATGGTAATATGCACTTCATATACAGAAATATCCGGGATCACGATGTGCTAGACAAATTTAGTGGTTAATGCAGGCTAAATCCAGAAACTAGGAAGAAAATCGGGGATAATCGGGAAACCGGGAAGTTCTCGGTAAAGATCACTATTTTATCAAACTACAGTTTAACTCTAATAGGGCGGTTAGAGAGGGCGTATTCTGGTATTCTAATAACTTTTTCTTTACTAACACTAGTAATTTGAAACTTGATAACTTTTCAGATAATTAGTTTTCACATCTTTCGGCGTAGTTTGCAAGCTATACCTAATGAGGAAGTTGAGATAAAGGCTATATTTTGAAACCACCAAGAGGAAAATTTATATTATTAAAGTTCGATTTTTCTTCACACAAAATTATGCAACATTAACCCAGTTACTACTTATGGTGGTGAAAATTGTTTGTACCATATTTTACAAATGACCGTTCCGATTTCTCCCGAATTCTGCGATTATTGAAATTTCGGTTACTTTATCAGATTTTCGAGGATAATTGATCCACTTTCAGATTGAATTTCATAAAATTTGTAAAACCTGTTAACCCTTGTAACTAGGATCCTAATTTCGTAGATAATATTATATTTCCAGTTGAATCGCGATGCCGAAAAAACGTCACGACGTCGTTTGGTCGTTGTTCTGACCTCGTTTGGACTTTATTCCAACGTCGTGAGCCAGCTAAGTGGAAAGACTATGCTATGATAACTAGCACATAAGAAATAAGAAATTTATTTTTTACACAATCTGCCAACTTACGATATATAAACAATGACGAAAAGACGTCATTTTTAACGTCTAGCCGTTAAAGGTCTTTCAGTGTTGATTAGGTGCAAGACAGATGAAATGAAATAAATAAACAAATGAAATAAATATACATATAGCTGGTCTGCAAAATATGCACATGTATATATAATTTATATTAGGAACTAATGAATCACTTTTCTGCAAGAAAACGACATCGTTTTGACGATTTTTCAACGTCCATGTGACGTCGAGTGCCCACTGTGTTTTGGCAGTATCGAGTAACGTTAGATCTATGAAGGGAGCTTTCAGTACTAAGCTGCAAATCAAAGCTAAAATTTCCGACAGAGAAGGCTCCTTATTTTGTTCAACATTGAAGCATTCATGAGAAAAAATATTTAAGGCGCACATATGCGCGTCCCCAATTGCTAAGGGTTAACCAATCATATTAAAGCTCAAGAGATATTTTCAATTGCGCAAAAATGTTCACAATGAAACAAATGAAACTGTCAACGAACTTGTAATGAATTGGTTTTTTCGGTACGGAGATTTGATTGGTTTCTTCAGTACGAACAAACCATTCCATTGCAAGTCATTGACTCACCACTCTCTTCTGTATTTATGTACTAAGAAACGGCTCCCCTGTGGGTACACGACGTTGGTTCAACGTCAAAGTTACTGACGTTGTTTCAACGTTGATCCGACATTATAAGCATGCTGTTGCTGTTTGTTTCTTTTTCTGTTTTTTTTTTTTGTTTTAATTTATCCGTAATCGAACATTAAATACAAAGTGACGTTTGTAAAATAAAATGGCTGAGTTAAGGAGTTGAGGAAATGCAAGTTGGAGAGTTGGGCTGACTTTACGGCTCAGGAAATTTTGGTTGGAGGCGTGTGAATAGTTCCAATTAAAAATCCATACTAGATCACGGATATAAGAGTAATCGTTATGAATTTTTGTTCCTCAGCAAATTTACATCTTCCAACTCCCGTATCCGTAACTTCTCAATTCTCCAACTCGCTAAAATCTAATTCCCAAACTCCCAGCAAAACATGTTCCTGATATGAATATTTACATTTTTGAGAGATTTTGGAGCTGCTGTTATATGCATTTAAATCCTGGCGTATTTTGATCAAATCATCCACAATTGATATTTGTTGCTGTGGTAACCATTTTTGTTGCTGTGGTAACCATTTACGGTTTAAATATAAGAATGAAATTATTTGAAACTTATGTTTGTTACCATTTTTGTATATTTGATCATTGAATACTGGTGTCGTTCCAAATGCACTATTTGACATGTTTCTTCTACTGTTGTGGTAGCTATCTCTTTATGGTTACTGGACTTTATAGTAGTGTGTGTTAGAGGTGACGTAAATATTCTTTTTCGTGTAAGTGTAGCGGGAACTTTAAATGAGCACGTTGCCGGCATAGTTTTGTCTCGGTTATGTTGCGGTTGTGGATGTTGTTGTCAGCTGTCACAATGTTTATTCTCCATTATTATATTGGGTTTGTAATTCAGATTTTTATTGTCGGTACGATATTTTAGTATGATTGACGATTGTTTGTGGTAACAAGTAAAATAACCTCGACGTAAAACCTCCAGTAAAATAACGTCTTTGTAAAAATGTTTGGATTGAGCGAGTCAAATTTTTATGCTTGCCTTGATATGTTTATTTGAAGCTGATTGAATCAATAATTTTATCTTGATTGTTCAGCTATGTAACTTTGTATTTCAGCTGCAATCTGAAATTTATTGCTTTTATATTATTTATATTGAGTTTCTTATTTCAATCTTTCTCAAGAGCCAATATAATGAATACCAAGTCTACCAAGTTCAACAAAATCTAATACTGATATCTGTTAAGAAATCTCTCAGCTATTTATTATTGTTTATACGTACAACCGGAGTGAAATTGATACGAATTACTCATTAAGACGTAATCGCTGCGTGCTTTGGATCATTAACGGATTTTTATCAATTGTATTTAGTTTAGGGCTACTGATAAACTAGATCAACCTAATAAACTCCAATACAATTTTGAGATATATGTCTGTGTAGTAACTGCTTCTTATAAAGCGAAAATCTTTTTTTAATTTGAATTCTTTTTTTTATATGCGTTGTTTAAACATATGATTTTCTTTGTAAATAAGATCTTCTTTCAATGACGAATATGTATCTCTTCTAGAACGAAGATATATGATGATTTCTTCTAAAACGAAGATGAATATTCTCTTTCACAAACAATAAAGACAAATTATCTGCTCTCTAATGTTGAATGTTTTCTTCTATGTCTTGACAATGAAGCTAAGAGGTTTTCTTTGCAGTTTCCTCTACAACGAAGATGTGTAATCCTTTCTTCAACGAAAATGTAATTATCTTCTACAACGAAGATGTACAATCCTTTCTTCAACGAAAATGTAATTATCTTCTACAACAAAGATGTACAATCCTTTCTTCAACGAAAACGTAATTATTCTCTACAACGAAGATGTGCAATTCTTTCTTCAATGAAAATGTAATTATCTTCTACAACGAAGATGTACAATTCTTTCTTCAACGAAACGTAATTATCCTCTACAACGAAGATGTACAATCCTTTCTTCAACGAAAATGTAATTACCTTCTACAACGAAAATGTATAATCCTTTCTTCAACGAAAATGTAATTACCTTCTACAACGAAGATGTATGATCCTTTCTTCAACGAAAATGTAATTATCTTCTACAACGAAGATGTATAATCCTTTCTTCAACGAAAATGTAATTATCTTCTACAACGAAGCTGTATAATCCTTTCTTCAACGAAAATGTAATTATCTTCTACAACGAAGATAAATGTTCTCTCCCACAATGAAGATCTATCTTAATTTCTGCAAAGAAATAAATGTTTTCTTCTATAACGAAGATATGTGTCGTCTTCTAAAACGAAGATGAAATTATCTACGATAACAAAGATTATTATTTACAAGCTTCCCAAAAATTGAAGTATGAATATCAAATTTGTAAGGGATTAATGGATGCTGTTTCAGATCAAGTAAAGCTTTACGAAAAATTTATAATTTATCTTATTGATTGATCATATATCAAATGGAAGCTAGCTCAGTGAATTCAAAATTTAGAATATTTGATCAGTAATAATTTTTCGCGAATAAATTTAATATATTAATATGATGGAATATCAACAGATAACCATTAAAAATGTGTGAAATAATGGCGTTATAAAATTAAGGCGTTATCTAAGTTGGGCGTTATCTAAAGGAAAATATCTCAAATATTTGACCAAATTCAACAAAAACTACACAGAAGAGCTTTATGTTCAGGAGCTTGAAATTCATTGGGTTTTTGGCATAAAGGAACCAATCCATTTCAAGCCCGTTTACATAGTTTACATCCTCTGTAAATTTATTTTTGAGACGGTTCTGAAATAGAGCGCCATATGGCGACGGGTTATAGAAGTAGTCGATCGTAGATTTTTATTGATATATTTAAAGCTATTACAGTCGCTCTATTTTGTCAAAATTCTAAAATCTATATCAAGTTCACTATTGGTAATTACTGATCACACCCGGAAAATTTCAGCTCTTATAAATAACAGGAAGTGGGTCAAATAAGCAACTATTTTATCAAACCAGGCTGCAACTTTATGTAACCATGCAGAAAAGCGATGAAGTTTGGCTGAACAATATGGCTGCCACACAGTTAGCATAAAAATACAAAACTTTAATCACTTGTATCTCCACTAATAGTTGTCTTTAAAGAATGTTATTTTCAGAATGTGTTACTGACATTGCAAGCTTTCAAGTTATTTTAGTTGAATTTTGACCTAAAATAGGGTGATTATGTGACTTTAAATTATGTTTAGTAGGTTGAAAATAGAAGTGACGTAAACTGTAACGTCAGAACATGCTCAAATGATATTTTCTGTAAGTACGGGGTAACTTGAAATTCATTCCTTTTAAAAAAAATTGAGAGTTAACTGCTAGTGCTGTAAATTAAATATTGATTGCTCATTTGAATATCTATCTCCATAAATATATGTAAAAAATTTAGACAACCGAAAGCTTCTTCACAAAAATAAATAATGCAAAAATATTTGATATTGAAACAATTAATATAAATTATTCATTGTTGATCATATATTCTTAGAACATGAAATCATTCCGTTATGAATATTTCTAGGTACATTTTTTGTAAACATTTCAACTTATAGAAAATGAAGGTGACCCCAGTGGGGAAATAACTTCCTTTAAATTCTACGGTATAGATGCTAGAACAACGTTGACTATGCGTGTTAATTGCGTGTTAACGGCGTGTTAACTAACTGCGGACTGTCAACAAGTTATGGCCCACTGCAACACCCCTAAGTTGAGGTTGAGATGTCAAAAATTAACTTGTTAATACTATTTATGAGTATTTTGCCTTATGGTGATTCCCGCAGTAAACACGATAGAACAACGTCGAAGGGTTAACCATATTAACCCCCGGTTATTTCGACCATTGTATGTCCGAGGGTGCATTATGCCCACCCCCCTCCTGCCTCTGTAATTAATGAACTAATATGAGTTTTATCATGAAAATTGGCCAGTTGAACGAACCAACATAAACAAAATGCATTTAAACAAATTAATGTATTTAATGTATTTAACACCAATTTAACCAGAATTTTCAAGTCTTATTCACTGGCAATGAACACCGTTCCCCCTGAAATATTTTATTTGAGTTTCTAAATATGGCGCCATTAGATTTTTGAAAAACTCACAAAATTTCAGACTCATATAATTTGCATAAGAAAAATAATTTATTTTTTCACGACGTAATTTGTTAAGGTTTTTTTCTCAGACCGGCGACCGCTCACCATCTCATTGTTCTCACCATTTATTATTCCTTTTGCCAGGATTTTATAGCTGGGTAGAATTTTATTGACTTCGTAATATGCATCACTCATAACTGTGATCTGTGAGATCTATGTACCCAGTCTCTCCAGTCTTCTTGATACTTGCTTAAACCTAATCTAATCTTAAGGCGGCGGATCTCCGCTTGATGATTAATTCTGCAACTATGAAGTCATTGCATTGGTTGAAAGCGACCGGATCATATTCTTTCAAGCAACGAAATATAGGATGAATATGAAGAAGTTAGGTTACGAATTAATTATCCAAGGAGATCTACGTATAACCATAATAGGACTGGAGAGAGGCGGATTCCTTACATGGTCTTTAAATCTTCTTATATGGTCGGTGTATCTCCATATAAGGTCTGTGCATCTCTTTATATGGTCTGCGTATCTTTTTATATGATCTGTGTATCTTCTTATATGATCTGTGTATCTCCTTATATGATCTGAGTATCTATTTATATGATCTGTGTATCTCCTTATGTGGTCTGTGTATTTTTTTATGTAGAGTCTGTATCACTATATATACGCTGTGAAACGCACTATATCGTAAAAATTCGAAAATAAGCCCATGGCCTTATACATTTCGAAGGTTCTTTTGGGAGAACGATTAGAGGATGGCTTATTCACGAGTGAATTTTTTTGTCAAGAAATTTACGGGCTTCTATTTAAGGGGGAGGGGGATATATTTCCGTTAAAAAAATCCTATCAGTAGAATGTGCATCTATATTCAACATTTTGTGCTATCTAATCATAAAATGTTTGAATTTTAACAGAGCTATAATTGCATTATGCTTAGTTCTAAAGAAAGTAAAAAGTTCTATAACAATTTGTAGTTCAAATCAATACTTATTTGCAGACGTCAGCGATATCTGAAAAAACCATTAGGGCGGTGGCGTTTATGGATAGGAGGCGTTTAAAAGTGGTGGAAGTTTATTTCTTTTTATAGAAAGAACCATTAGAAATTCATATGGATGCTAAGTACAGCTAAGATATTCAATAAGAAAAAATTCCCTCACTTGAACTTTTGTATAAGAATAATCCCTTACATAGAATGTTTGTTTCCAGACTTTTTTGGTAACTAGGGATAATTTTCTCCTAGCAACCATATTTTTGACAAGTGGTAAAAAAAACAATTTTTACAGCTAATCTTTGCCGTTTCCAGTTTTTTGATAAAAACGTAACCCTATTATTACTGGGCCTTTTGAGGGCCCTTTAATACTGAGGGGATGGTTCAAAAGACTACGCCTCCCCATACTTCCATAAGTTTTGATGTAATAGTAATGTAGTGTTGAAACTTTCCAGAAAGTTAGGTCAATATATAATAAACAATTTAGCATAATTATTACTTTGATGATGTCATTACTTAAGTATTTCAATCATCATTGAAGAAAAACTTTTCAAAAATAATTTTTTCTTCTTAATCATCTTAATCTTATCATTTTGGTATATAGTTTAGAAAAAAACAATTTTCACCTAAATTTCTTTTTCGGCGCCAACTGCTATGACGTCATCGTGTGAGTAATGACGTCATCAAAAATATTATTTTGCTAAAATGTTAATTAAGTGTTGACCTAACTTTCTGGAAGATTTCAACACTACGGCTTGTTTCCATCAAAGTTATGGACTATGATTGAGGAAAGTTTCATCCAAATATTTACATGTGGGTCAATAATTATGGAAGGGGTGGACCCCCCCGCCCCGTGTTACAGAACCCTAAAAATCCCAGCACTAATAAGGTTAAATAACATAATTTACAAACATGAAAGATGAGAAATGAGGGCGTTTTTCTAATTTCGTAGAGATGTTGCTTAGGCGTTACTTTTTTTTGGAAAACATAGAAACGAAAGTAAAAACAAAGTATATGTATATATGGCATATAAGTGGAACCCCAAAAATAAAAAGTGGGACCCTAGAATTAAGAAAATAGATGGGTATATGTTCGAGTTAAGGATTATGAGTTGGATAGTTGTAAGTTAGGTAGAGGGCGAGTTGAAATCCGGAAAGATATTCAAACTAATACTTAAACTTATGAGCTAACCCCCTAAAAAAATATATCAGAAACAAGCGAGTATTTCAAGATTATTTTTTTATAGTATGATAGCACGTAACAATACAACAAAATTGACCAAAAAATGGCAGTTGGTTGCCATGGTAACCAGTTGCTAGGGAAATTAAAATATTAGTCCTTGAGATATTACGCCCAGCGTCGTCCAAAATGTCGTTTTGAGAAATACGCGATTATATTTACAAGAACCAAAAATCTTTAACACTTTAACCCTATTCAGGATGGATACCATAGTAGTTTTATTCATAACTTCTGAACGAATGGTTATTACGGCTTAAAATTGTGGGACTTTTCCTATAATTTATCCAGGATTTCTTTGGTAACTAAGGATAATTTTCCCTTATCAACTAAATTTTTGACAGATAGTAAAAATATATTTTGAACAAATTTTCTTCTTATTTTTGGTTGAAAAACATTCTGATAAAATTTAGTGCACCCAATTTTTTTTTTTTTTTTTTTTGCGCCACTTGCTTGGCACTGATGACGTCATCATAAGTTATCTCAAAGTGTTGTTTATGTGTTGTGCTAACTTTCTAGAAAGTTTCAACTTTAGAGCAGGCAGGTTCCCATCAAAAGTTGTGGAGGTACTTTTTTCCTCCCCCCCCCTCCCCGCCTCCCCCCCGATCAAAGCCCCAAAAAGCCGAACCTGAAAAGGGTTAACTCTATTCAGGCCGGGATTTTTTGGACTCTGAGTAGCCGGGGGGTACAAAGTGCCCTCCTGGGGGGGGGGGGGGGGGGGGGGGGGGGGGGGGGGGGGGGCGGGGGGGGGGGGGGG
>JAULBZ010004562.1:0-10460 GCA_032360805.1 Neoturris breviconis | reverse complement strand
CACTTTAAATTAGTGCTCTCTGTATATTGTTATTTCATACACAGAAATACTTTGGAGAAGACTATTATTCGGTTGAATTGACCAATTCACTGACAAATATCAAAGCTAACAGCTTAGATTTTTATGTCAGTTAGTCACAATTTATTTTATCCGTTAGTCACGCAACACTTTTCCAGTTTTAGATAAATTAAAGCGTGTATTCCAAAATTTTATATAAACTTATCTTATATATTGTCCATTGAAATCAGTCTCTTATAAATATAATTGCTACAGAGGCTTAAATATTTGCTTAAAAACATACTTAAGACGTACTCAAGAAACAAGTCTATTTCAATGCCCATTAGTCATGCAACGTATTGTAACATTTTTAGAAAAATATGCTATCCTGCAGAAACCTGCATGGACTTCAGTTATTATCTTCCAAAATGGATAAATCTTTCCTAGAGCAAAATCTTGTAAGTTATTTAAACAAAAAGAGTACAAATGTCCGTTAGTCATATATGGAATTCATGATTTGTTTTATTTCAAACAATGAATCAGCAAAATTGATCAATACATAGCGTTTTTAATTAAGTTTTATATTATTCATAACATTATTTTCAAAATATACCAGCTAAAAAGAAAGCAAGATAATTCATTGAAAAGCAGAATTCAAATCATCACACCGATTTTGAATTTTTTAATTAAAATAATGTTTTTATGAACTATTCTTTAAAATCATCAATCAATTAAGTAAACACCTTCAAGCGGCTTGTAATTAAAAAAAAAATCCATGTACTATTCAGAGAGTCAACCAGTGTTTGAAATAACAGCAAATAAACACTGTGGAGGAGTTATATTTTAGCATAGCTTCAGGCTATAAAGCCTGAGGCTATGCTCCAAAATCTCTCCTTCACAGTGAGTATTTATTCTTACTTTGAACACTGGAGTCAATACTTGTAATTGAGTCGTTTTTCATACAAATTCATTGAAAAAATCCGAGTGTCAAAAAGAAATCGATTGTTTTGATGTGGCAACATCACAAAGACGTTATTTTCAACAATGAAAATAGAAATAAAACAACATTCATATCTCTACTTGTTATATTATTTCCACAACAAGTAAACTGCAATGGAGGGTGTTATTAGATGATCAAGGTTACGATTAATTGGTTTATTTACAATGAAAAAATTCTTTACAAAGTCCTTGAATTTTCATTTTCTTGCTGGTAGTTATTCCACAACAGGGAGAATGAATTGCTAACCAAATACGTATTATCGCTTTAAGTAGATGCCCTAATTCAAATAGCTGCCTATTTTTAAAAAACATTTCTCAAAAACAAAATAATCTACAGTTATCTCTTATCATTTATTTATTCTATTTCTACAAAAATTGAGGAAGAAGCTTAACAAAAAAACAAAATGGATGCCAAAAAAGATTCATGAGCAGAGTCTCATAGAAAAGTTATTTTTCAAGATTTCTAAGTTTGAATCTGATCGTCAAATCTTTTAAAACAGTGAAAATTGTTTCAAAAATCAGCCTCTTTCCCTTATCAAAATAATAGCTACACAATTTACAGTCTATGCAAAAAATCACTTCTCCACAGTGATTAATTGGTCTCACTGAGTAATGTCTTGTTTTGAAGTTAATCCAGTGGACAAACCCTTGTTCAAAGTCCATAGTAAAGACACCAGAACAACATTGTTCGATGTTGCTCTGGTGCCTTTACTGCTGACTTTGAACAAGTTTTTTTTTTGCCTGGATTAACTTCAATCATTTATATATAATGTAAATAACATGGACAACCATTAAACTCAAAGAAATTATACACATATATATATATATATATCGTGTATTCAAAAAGATCTCAATTGTTTTTAATTTTCTATGACATATTAACTGACAGAAATGACCTATGGTGGAGTGTTTTTAGAATAGTTCTTAGTTTTGCAACACTCCTCCACCAGTGTTGTCGGATAGTTATTTTATAATAATATAATATACAATAATATATTTGACTCATTTTGTTTATCATAATAATTAATATTTCTGAGTTGCGCTAGCATGGCATCTACATTTCAAACAATGGTTTGTTTACAATGTGAGATGAATCAAATGATGGATTTTCAATTTCATTTAGTGATATGGAAAGAGAATGGGACTAGTTCTTGAATATTAATGTGACTCATGAATGTCACTACCGACATGAAAATTTTAGCTATAAATATTTAAATTTATGAAGCTACCGAGTCATGTTTCTTTACAAGATGCTAATAAACTGAATAAACTACAGCAAAATTTGAATAGAGGAGTGAAGATAAAGCAAACCATATAATTTTAATTGTAGACCTAAATGAAATTCGTATCGGTATAAAATTCATTTAGCCCTTGTCATGTAAACTTGACATAAGAAGTAACCAGACATTGAAAAATCTTCAACTCAAACCGGTTTGAATTCATTTAGAGGTCCATGTAAAGGCTACCTTAGTATTCTAGTGTATTACAAGTAAATAATAAAAATTATATATTACTTTCAATCGAATGTAATCGATACATTAAGGATGGCGGATGAGAATCTGCGACATCACCATTAGACATTAAATGAGTACCTGACGCCTCATCATTGTTTCTCTTAGATTTACCCTTTTTCAATAATCGCATGATATCCCCATATAGAGGAAGGTCCTTTCTTCTAATAAATTCTAAGTATTCACATTCTCGCAGTGTCAGAAATTTATAAACAGACTTTGAAGAGCTGTCTTTATAACAAGTCATTGTCAGGCCATGTCCAGCAAATTCTAAAACAACTCCAAGTAACGAGATAAATATTGAGATAACTAAGAAAAACCATAATACCAAGAAAACATATTGATACAGGATATTTGACGATATCTCACAAATCATATCAATTTCATTCACAGACGTTGATATCTTATCTTTTGTACCTATATGAACGTTACATATGCCAAATGTAGGTAACATTTCATTGCCAGGAGTGGGAACATTACGCTTTTTAAAGTCCATAGCCACTATTTGGTCCATCCGAGCCCATTTAATCCAGTTAGTCCCATAATTTACATAATGTAAATTTAACAAAGCATTTAAGCCAAGAAATGTACCCACATTAACAGCAACATACACAAATTTGATGAGATAGTTGAAGAATATACGTAACATCATTTTGTTGACAGAATTTATAGCATGGTTAAAGTAATTCTTAACAATGTCATCAGCACTTACCTAAAGGGATTTGAAATATTTACAATGTTAGCAGGGTTCAAAATAACAGCCGGTCATCACTGTGGAGGAGAGATTTTCAGAATATTTTCAACCAAGTTGGCTGAAAATATTCTGAAAAATCTCTCCTTCACAGTGATGAACGGCTGTTATTTCGAGCCCTGTGTTAGTCAACGTCTGAAATATAGATGTATGCCATATACATTAGATGCAAGAGAGAAAATACATAATGGTAAAAATCAACAATCGAAGTCCAAACTTTGGCTTTGATGATTGTTCAGTTTAGTATAATTTTAGCCACTTTCATTGACCAGTACAATATATCAAAATAACAACTGGCAGAGGGATAAAAAGTATCCTTAGAGATCAAGTTTAATAAAAAGGATAATTCATCCAGCCATTGCTATACATACATATGCTATACATACATAAATAATGCTATACATACATGAAAATATGCTGATATAATGTCTAGCGATGACTGGATGAAATATCCACAATCAATGTGGAGGAGGGATTTTTAAGCATTGCTGCAATGGTCATAAATCACTCTTCCACACAGTGATTATATGCTCTTATTTCAAACACTGGTAGTAACATCTGCATGGGAGACTATTATATCAACAAAGTAATGGATGTTTTTTTTTTACAAAGTAAGGCAATAATGAAAAAAAAAACGTAAACCCTCTTCTATTCAGATATTTAAATAAAACGTTACTTACATGCGCTCTCTTTAAATTTAATCTCAAACTAATCATGTCAGTGTTGACGACGCGGAATATTAAATACGGTAGGTAAAACAGTATCGACAAGCTCGCAATAAAAAATGGCATCCACTGGTAATGCGTGAAATGCTGTTTCACCATTGGAATACATCCTCGTTTAAGAAATTTAAACGTATCGAATCGATCTCTGGTTCTGCAAATTGTATCCGATGTATTCCACAAGCCATCATAAGTAAGACGTTTTGGTATTCCATAGAACCCAGACTCTTGCATGTGATTGGACATTTGTGGAAAGATATAAAATCCTTTAATCCAACAAGTACTCAGCATAAATTTTGAACTAGACTCAAGGTCTTTCGGTTCCAAGCAAGATATAGTGTCATGAAACCAATAAATACCCATAATTAAACTTGCCACAATAAATATCTTTGACATTGCAATTCTTGATACCTGATCTGTGTAACTATCATGTCTAGTTTTAATTTTTATTACTAGAAGTGATTTGATGTTTTCGGCTATAAAAGCCATAACTGACTCAATTAAAAAATAAATGGCTTCTTCAATTTGTATCTAAAAATTTCCTTCTTTTTACATTGAACAAAATAACCGTGATGACTCTCAAAGAAGACTATAGTTAAACCATGGCAATTCATAATACTATTTAGAAATTTCTGTATATGATCTATTTATAAACTTTTCATAAAATTTAATTATTTATCATAGGTCAAACTCACTATGTTAAAAATATTAAATTGTTAATGAATGATTTGAAGGGTCATATTTATATTTGTTTGAAGTTTCGAGTCTGAATGCAAATACTTTTCATCGTACATAGATTCATCCGTACTTACTCATCAAAAATTATATTATATTTTTTTTAGCAGCCTATGCATTTTTTTTTAAAATTCATGAATATTTCACACAGCAGCGCCACAAAATGACAATGACGTGTATAAGGTCTATGGTGACATCTCAGAACGACATAACAGTGACTTAAAACTTTTCAAATCAAATCAATATTTTTTTCATACTTGTTTTTTTCTGTAACTCATTGCTGAATGATAGTAATGTGTCTATAGTTCACACCAAAACATTGTCTCAGAACTTAATTTACATAATTCACTAGTTTTAGCAAAAATTCCAGGGGTTGAAATAACTGCCGGGTCATCACTGTAAGTGTAGAGAAGAGATTTTTCAGAATATTTCTTGCTAAGTGATGACTGGCCGTTATTTCAACACCTGAAATTCCAAATTTGGTTTCCATCATTTTAATATTAATTCTACTGTCAACAAGAAAAAAAAAAGTTGCTTTTCTGCTTGATAAATACCTCTCTCACAGTGATTATTTTTGTTCTTATCAAAAGCAATGTACTGTGAGAGTAACACAGTAAGATAGAACATTTATACAGTGCTGAAAATAAAAAATAATCACAGTGAAGTAGCAAGTTTTAAATATATCTTATATATCTTCAGGCTTTGTAGCCTGAAGCATTGCTCAAATATCACTCATCCACAGTAATTATTTGCTATTATTTCAAACACTAAACTAGCAGAATAAATAAAACTCACCTTGCCATGTAAAAATATTGATACAAGCATAAATTTTCTGTATGCTTCCAGCATGATATGACTGACAACCATAGCTGGTGTAGTAAGAGTCTATAATATTCAGTGGTTAAATTAATAGCACCGTGGAGGAGTAATATTTGAGCAAAGCTTCAGGCTTCAAAGCCTGACGATATGCTCACATATCCCTCCTCCACAGCGATTAATTACTCTTATTTCAGCCAGACATTTATGGTCAAGCTTGAATATAATTTTAGACTTTGCCTGTGGAGGACGTTGACATTTCAAATTATTGACCATCTTGAGCTAAATTACTTTCATCAAGTTTATAGTAAAGGCTGTTTTCCACTTCAGAAAATTTTCCGTGAAATGGAAACAGGAAGTGGAAAACAACCGATTAATAAAGTCTTTTGAAGGAATGGAAGTTTATATGTTTGAGCATGCTTTTGACAACAAAGCCTGAAGCTATGCTTAATCAAATTATATCAGGTCACAAATTTCATATAAAAGTATAAACACACAAACTTCACATGGCATTAGGATTTCATGTCCTTATTAAGTTGATAAAGTTTTAAATCAAATGAACAATAGGAACACCTTTATCAAAGTAAAATTATATCAAATCACTGTGGAGGAGGGTAGTGAAATTTCATATCATAGCCTGAAGCAATGCTCAAAAATTACTTCTCCACAGTGGATATGAATTGCATACATACATTATATATCATACATCAATACACATCATATCATTTTAACTTAATGCAATTTGTTTTAAATGTACTTATAAACCTTACACTGAATTTATTAAGTTAACACTTAATGAATTATTTTAAAGTAAACCAAGGTGGTTGTCATCATCTGTTATTAAATTTATTGAGGAATAAAGAATAATGAAATAGAAGATTAAATATTTGTTAAAACAATTTATTATTTTATTAAAAATCTCCCTCTGTTGAATTGTGTATTGTCATTATATTTTAATTATTTCGAAGACTGTGATGTTATAGAATCTTTGGAGAAGAATACTGAGTTAGGTATTTTTTTAAACGAAGAAACCAACTAATTGTGAGATTGCTGATGTAACACCATAATTCAACCCCTGTTCTATATATATCAGATGTTATAGAAATTACACCTAACCAAAAAATATTAGACATCTTGTGTATAATATTACATACAAAAGAAAACTTGTGCATTTTTTCGCTATATACCTTTCCCAGCAGTGGAGAAGAGCAGAATTAGATACATGGAGAAAACCAACATTGAGTTTTAACTCTCTCCATAGCAGGTACTATTCATGCTTTGAAATTGTTAAGGTACTCAAATTATGAAGAAATAAACACTGTGAATGGGTTATTTTTTAGCAAAGTTTCAGGTGTGGTAACCTGGTGAAAAAAATCTCTCCTCCATAGAGATTATTTCTAATTCCGACGCTGGAAGATTAACTTACAACTTGGAAGAAGAAAAGTGCTTTTTCATATTGCTTTAATGCTAAGTAAATCATTCCACCATAATAGTAATACAATAAAAAGTACTTGCAGTCGAAGTGTTGAAACTATAAATTAGAAAATCACAAGAAATCAATATGGAAAACAACAATATGTCATGTTACTAAACGGTACGATATTGAAAGTTAAATCTAGTAGGTCAAAATGATTCACATACATCATACATCGTGGAACTGTGTGTACACTAGATAATCAAAGGTACGGTATTGAAAGTAGTCTATTAAACCGAGTGAAAGTTAAACCTAAGCACATAAATATGATTTGCATACACACATTATACAGTGTCTGAAATATGTCTTTATTAGAATGGTAAAGTTTCAGTTCAAATAAACAATTGGAACACCTTATTTAAGGTAAAATTATATTAGGTCACTGTGGAGGAGAGTAGTGAAATTTCATGGCATTAGGATATCATGTACTTATTAACTAAGTTGATAAGGTTTCAGGTTAAACAGGCAATTAGAACACCTTTTTATGAATTTATTTATGTCAAGTCACTGTGGGGGAAAATAGTGAAAATTCATATCAAGGATAAACACCCAAACTTCACATGGCATTAGGATTTTACGTCCTTATTAAGTTGATAAACGTTTCAGATCAAATAAACAATTGGAACACCTTTATCAAGGCAAAATTATATAAAATCACTGTGGAGGAGAGTAGTGAAATTTCATATCATAGCCTGAAGCAATGCTTAAAAATAACTTCTTCACAGTTGATATGAACACTATACATCATAGCATTATGTACACACCAAATAAAAATAGAGAATACACCTATGTTATAGTATTAGTTGTGCTTTTAATGACTTGTGTATTATGTATGTATGCATATGTATATATATGTATGTGTATATGCATATTTATATGTATGTACATAAGATATACACGTAGACTATAACAATAGCAATAGCAATAGCCCATCCAAACTTTGTTTGGCGGGCTAAAAATGAGCGAGGCGAATGGATGAAGCAAGTTTTCCAAAGTTTTTTCGGTACACATTAGTTGCATATTGTTACTTTGGACAACCATGGCAAATTTCAAGGAAAACGGCTGGGCAGTTTTGCAGGAGTATTGTGGATGCAGAGACAGACATGCGGACAGAAATCCGAATTGCCGTATTAATATAAAGAGATGCTTAATTTTTTTTTTAATTAGTTTTCGGGATATGCTGTAAAGGAACACTAGATAATGGAACAATACAATAGAAAATATTTTTTCTTTGAATGAATTTCATTCTTTTATCAAAGACATCCTCTTCTGTTGTATTGTGTATTGTCATTATATATCTAATTCACACTAGGACTAATAAGGAAGCTCCCCAAAATCAAATAAAAAATATATATTTCTAATCGTTGATTTATTTTTTATCTCCAATGCCAAAAGAAATTTACACTTTTCCCCTCATTATTTAGGTGTGACATAAAAATATTTCTTATCACTTTATAACTCCAAGAAATGAGAAGCAAGCTTCCCAAAAATACAAAATGGCTACTAAAAAGATTCATGTTCAAAGTCTCATAGAAGACTAACATGTCAAAAAATTCCAAGTCTTCACATCTCCCTTCGAATGCTAGTACAAATTTCAAAATGGTAGCACTTTAGGAACATGCTCTATTAAGAAAAGCGGGCTGCCACTAAAAACACTCTTCCACAGGTGATGTTTGACAGTTATTTTTAGGCACATAAAGAATCTAACCTCATTATTGATATCTGTTATATCAAGATCAAGATATTTTAAAGCTGCTTTCATACATTTTGATGCAAGACAAACCTAAAATATAAATTAGAAATACGAATCCCAGTGGGACTTGTTTAAAGTCAGCAGTAAATACACTAGAACAATGTCAAACAACGCTGTTCTAGCGTCTTTACTGCAGACTTTGAATATGTTTTTGACCACTTGGGTAGAGCTTTCAATTATGAAGAACGTTTATTATATATAATGTTAACTAACACATTGAAATATTAAATATTTTTAAAAATAAATTATCAAAAATAAAAAGGACATGATATATTATTTTCTTCTGTGGAGAAGTATCAAATACAGTGATAGAAATAAGAGAATCACTGTTTGATTTTACTTGCAGCAGCGAAGACTATTCAGACACTAACCTGTAATAATTCAGCATGGAGAGAAGTAAGTTGAGTTGGATGATTTTGTGCTTTTTCAATTGCTTGTGTTAGAATGACAATACCACGGAATGGCTGTGCATAAAAAATATTGACATACACTTAAGCTAGAGAATAGTGACAGGCCTCTGAATTCACGATGGCATTCCCCTGTGAAGGAGCATCTTTGAAGACTAATTTGCAGCCTGTTGGCAATTAGCACAGTAGAGAAATAATCTTTAAGAAAAACAGATACAGCTTTAGTTCCATTTATAGGGAAGAGGGGTGCTTATTACAGGGAAACTGCTTCCATGTTGGGTCAACAATAAGAATAGAGTGTAGACAATATGTTTTTACACAAAAATGAGGATGTGGCTGTGTTTGTTATTTTAATGTAGAGACCTCACACTTTTTTTTAGCTATTTTCAGAACAAAATTCAGCGATTAAATATTTATTATGAACGGCTCCCACTGAGAAGGAGGATCTAAAATGCCAATATCATTATAATAATTATTCCTATATTGTGCTTAAAACAAGATTTGTCCGGAAATAATAAAAAAAGAATCCAAGAAAAATATAGGAAGGATCACACTAAACTAATTATTATGCAGAAAACTAATAAATCAATAAAACTATATTATACCATTTTCTGATCAACCAGACACTTCGTAAGTATATGACAAACATGACAAACTGGAATGACAAAAACATAATTTAATTTTAATAGAAATCACAAATAACCTGCCTTGATAAAAATGAATATTTAAAATTTAAATTGTCTCAAAATTTCATATTAATATTAAATCTATATTAATACTTAAAAATAGTAAATATTCACTGTGGAGGAGTGATACTTCAGCATAGCTTCAAGCTACAGTAAACACAGTTCATAAATTCATCCATCACAAAGAATGGATTTTAATTGCCAAAATAATATGTGGGTTAGCTTAAAGGAGAACTAACGACAGTATGGAAAGTTGATGTTAAATATTGTTCATAAGGATCTGAAATATCATTCTGTAAAGTTTTTCTTTGCAATATTACTTGGTTCGGCTGAAAATTGACATAGAAGATCGCTCGCCTTCCCCATTTGAGTAAACCTTTTATGAGTAATCCTGTTCGTTATCAATTTGTTTCTGACGTCATTTCGCGAAGCAAAATATATAAACATATAAGCGATCACACATAAGGTCTAAGGTCGTGGGTATGATAATTGTATGGGTATAATATAATAATTAATGCCTAATCTTTGCTTGATTAAATGTAAACCAGGACTTATTCTATTATTCTATCTACTTATTCTAAATTACTCATGCGTAGAATTAGAATTTAT
>JAULBZ010004561.1:0-14589 GCA_032360805.1 Neoturris breviconis | reverse complement strand
AAATATTATTTACTTTTTGAGATAATTACTAATTTGTAATGGCATGTAAAAAAATCGCTCTGAAAATAGGTCAGGTCTGCTTTAAACACCAGTGTGAACCAACAACAACAAATATGTTCAGAATTATTTTGCAAGAAGTTTAACGTCAGCTGTCGCACTGTGAACGTTCAAGCACTAGGTATTCACAGGCAATGTGTCAGGGTTTTCCTATACACTTTACCCTTGCCCTCAGCCGTCAGGGGTTTTGCTGGGGCATTGTGATTCTGTTCTGTTACCGGCGATTCCGAAGGCGGCTGTGGGCAAGATTTGTAATAGTAAATTCGTAAATTTTGACACATTGTTACCCAATCATTCACCAGTACACCCTGATGATGACTTGTGGAGGGTCCTTCACCTTTGGTTTCATTGGTCCCCAAGCACCAAAGGTTGTTAATTTTAATTCATGGATGGTGGCTTGGACCAATTTTATGCGGGCTTATACCGTGTTCTTTCCTCATCGGCTACATGAACTTGTCCGATATCAGTCTTTGATTTGTGATTTTGCAACATAGTTCGGTTTTTTAGGGTGGTCCGCTTACATTTGGTTGTTTCGTTATCGTCTGGCCAATGACCCCTCTTTGCCTTGGTCTCGGTTAGACAATGATTTATACAATTGTTACGTCTGCGGATCACCTTTATAGAATTCAGTATATTAATATTGTAACCTACAAAAAAAACCATTTAACTAAATGCATCAACTATTGTGAAATTATCAGTGAAAATTAGGATTTGTTGATTTTAAAGTACCGTGGTACTTTAACTTTGTAACCATTTTATATTTTTTTACAGACGTTTGAACACAATTTTCACATAAGCTTCTTATGATTTGAAATAATGAAGAAGTTACTAAATAATTTAGAAATTATAGACACTTTGGTACTGCATAGTGCAAATATACATAATTCAGGAAAGTGTTACCGAATTTTAAATGTGACCATACTATATATGGTATATATACTATATTATACAATGTACATAGATATAACTTTTATTTGGTTTGGCAGGCTACTTTCAATACCATACCTTTGATTAAATGAAGTGTAGTTAGATTAAAGGAGGGTTTAAAATCTCTTGGAACATGACGTTTAATACTAAATGGAATTCTATGTAGTGGTTTACCAACATTCATGGAAATATGTTTGAGTTGACTGAAATATATATTTATAATGTATATCATATTATGCAGTGTTTACTGTGGAGGAGAGATATTTAAGCTTTGCTTCATGCTTTCTAGCCTGAAGCAATGCTCAATAATCACTCCTCCACTGTGATTATTTTCTCTTATTTCAAGCACTGTTATGTATATGTATTTAGAAAAAGTAGAAAAAGTATGCCAAGCTGTTTATCTAAACCAATTGGTGCAACTTGTCATGAAGCTGGTCATACCTGGACACCAAGTTGCACGCTTACTGCAATAGAAATTTTCTTCAATTGTTTTAAGTATGGATTGAGACTTTATGCTCCGTTATATGTGGTAACAATTTTATGTATTTTTTATCTTTAATAAGGCCATGCATATTTGATTTTTAGTTCATAGTCAATTTGAACACATTTATTTATGTGAGAAGAGGTGATTATTTGATTATTTGCTATATGATAAAAAGTCAAAATACCCCTTTTGATTTTCAATTTTACCTTTCATATTGCGTTCAAAGCCAATAATTAACAAAAATGAAGTAATATTAATTCGAAAAATGGAAATGAGGCAGATGACTATGAACGAATAATTAATTATACATGATCTAAACGTGATGAGGTCTTTAACACTGTATCATAGCCAATAATGTTCAAAATAAGAGCAAATAAGCACTGCACTGCATAAGAGTGATGTTGGACATAGCTTCACGCAGCCGAAAGCAATACTCAAAAATACTCACTTTTTTACAGTGATTACTGACTATTATTATTTGAAAACTTGAGATTTTTGTAAAAATGGGAGACCTTTTAAAAAGGAAGTAAGAGTAAAATATTTCTTGTCTGTTATGGATTTTGGTCTCCACCATACACTAAATTTATAATTTTCTGTCATCATAGGTGTCTGGTATTGTAAGTCGTCGTAAATTTGAATACTTTGTGAAGAAAGTAACAATAGAAATTCTTCAATCATCTTTATTCATTGGAGCTAATGGCGGATTCATGGTGTTATTCTTTTGTATGATACGGTAAATTTTAAATTTTGTAATGTAACGTAGAATAAGGGTTGCTGCAAAAGTCAAAAGAAGACATTTCATTGGTAGAAATAGACATCACATGGCCTCATGGAACTGTCAAATATGAATTGGAAAAAGTCACATTAATGCTGATTGATCCATTCCTATTCCATATTTCCTCGAATAAACATAGCAACATTCATTTCTGCAAAGCTAAAAAGTGTGATCTTTATTGGAGGGTGATAAAGAGGCTGGCTTTTATGTCTATGTTTAATCACTGCACAACCATGTTTTTAGATATAGGGTGATCTTAAATTTCAATTACAAATGCAAAATGTGATGTTATTGAGTACAGTTTCCCCTAACATTATCAACTTAAACAAATTTATGCAGTGAATTAGAGATAGAATTAAAGTTCCAGTGTTCGAAATAAGTGGAATCACTTTTCGTAATAGACCATGTTCCTGAAGTGCTACTATTTTGAAATTTAGTGCCAGTATTTGTGGCGATATTTTAGGAAGACTCGTCCGAATTTTGGGCAAAAAGGGTCGAAATTGGTGGTACCATCCTGAAATTTGGTTGGCATTCTAGGTAACACTACAAGACCGCTAGCCAAATTATTTTGCAATCCGGGACCGAGTATCGGCAAAAAAGGGATTTTTTCAAAAATGGAGAAATCGAAAATTTGATTTCTCACATTCAGTAAAAGGTGAGGTGAAACGTTATACCAAATGGATGGTTAAATAGTTGACTTAGCATTTGTTTTGAATTTGCTATGAGACTTTGACCATAGCATATTTGAACTTATTCTGATTTCTATGAGACTTTGACCACATTCAATAAAAGGTTTGCCTAGAAGTTATACCCAAAAGTTAAGTAGTTAAGACTTTTTTGAAACTTTCTTCACTGATTAGTACGGATTTGACTAGAATCACATTTGGGCTAAAAAAATATTTGAAAAATGACTTTTCTATGAGTCTTTGACCGTGAATCTTTTTTGGCAGTCATTTTGTATTTTGGGGAAGCAACCTTTTCAATTTTTTAAAATTTGAAGAACTGAAGTCTCCATTTTGATTTTGGAAAGCTTCCTCCAATCTTAAAATAAATATTATAATATTATTTTGAGATAATTGTTCATGTAACCCACATATTTTTCAGTGCTGCAAGTCCTTCTGTTTTTGTGCATGATTTAATGATTCTTGATATTCTCAAGAAAAGAATTAAGCATGCATGCAGTTGTTTACGCGACATTAATTAGAGGGAAATGATTATTTTTGATTAAAAAATGTGGGCTTCATTCCAGGTTTTCGTTTAAATTGGGAAAGCGGTATTCCCTTAAATTGGCCTGGTGAATCTTCCTAATTCATAATTGAAATGTTAATTGATTGGTATTTTATGTTATTCATAGAAAATTAATTGGTCATTTTCGCTACTACACAGCTGGCTTTTTACCTGGGTTTATCTCTGGACTATGCGCTATTTTTGTAGAAAGAAAGTCACGCCGTGGTGCATTAGCTATTTACATGATGAATCAGGTGAGTAATGTAAGGCTCAAAATAACTGTTGGACATCACCTGCCGAGGAGTAATTTTTGAGTGCAGTTTTTAGCTTTGAAGATGAAAACTACTCAAAAAACACTCCTCCACAGGTGATGTCCAATAGTTATTTTGAGGATTGTTGTGAAGAAGAGTATTAAATTTAATTGATTTTACAATTGATTATTTTTCTGCAAAGTCTTTATTTTACACAAACAAGTCTCAATATATAACTGTTGGGCATCACCTGTAAAGGTGTGTTTTTTGAGTATAGTTTTCAGCACAAAGTTCTATGCTACCATATTTATTTAAATTAGCACATGGTACACTTACAAAGTATATGTCATTCTTTAGAGGGTCATTTATTTGAGAGATGCGCTTATTAACGTTACAAGGAGAAAAATAGTACCAAAAGTACTGTGTAACAATAATTTCTAACAAATGGAATATCTTCTTTTACGAAATTTTTCACCTTCTGGAAATTTTCCATTAGATGGTGCACAAGAATAATTTATTATAATGGCAGTGGTCGAAATTAGAGTAATTAACCACTGCAGAGGAGTGTGTGGAGGATTGTTTTTTAGTACAGATTTCAGCTTTTACAACTGAAAACTGCACTCAAAAAACACTCCTCCGCAGGTGAAGTCCAACCGTTATCTTGTGGCTTGTAACATATTGTTTTGCATGTATTATTTAAATAAGCTCCCATTAATCTACATGCACATGGGGTGTGTTTATTTGAGGTAGTGTGCTACAATTTCAAAATAAAATTCGATTTACCTGACTTTTTGTTAAAAAGGCTATATCCTAAAAACAGTAAAAAGGTGGACATGACCGATAAACATAAAAGAAAGCTTCTTGACCCTCATGACTCAAATCATAACTTTATTAACTAAATTTCCAAATATTTTAGGCATTCGATACAACATTCAACATTTTAAAAGGTAGTGGATATGCTTATGATGTTCAATATGGAGAGGTAAATTATTGCCAGTCATCACCTGTGGAGAAATATTTTTAGTCGTTTTCAAAAACACTCTTCCACAGGTGATGTCCAATCAAGGCTTTGCAACATGTAATCTACTCAGCTTTATGTGTTTATTGTAGATTATAAAACTGTTTTGACTGTTTTCTTACTATAATTTATATTATATCTACTCGAAATTAGTTTTTTGCCCAGTGGGCACATGGTGACGTAGTTTTCTACATTGTTTTGATGGTGATCCGACGTCATGTGTCTGCAGGGTAATCACTGGAGGAGTGAATTTTTGGCAATATGTTCAAACTACAAAGCTTGACACAACAGGGACTGAAATAAAAGTAATTAACAACTGTAGATGAAAGATTTTTGAGCATAGCTTCATACTTTTACCAGTGATTTTTTACCAAATAACCATTGTGGAGGAGAGATTTCTGAGCATTGCTTCGTGCTTTTACCAGTGATTTTTACCAAATAATTACTGTGGAGTGGGAATTTTTGAGCGTTGATTCAGACTTGTTAGCCTGAAGCAATGCTAAAAAAATCACTCCCCGACAGTGCTTATTTGCTCTTATTACGACACTACTGAGCAATGCTCTAAATCTCTCCTTTATATTGCTTATTTGATTAATCATCTTTCAGGTATTACTTTTTGCTGGAACCATGTCAGCACTCATGTATATGTACAAGTAGGTTTCTCAATGTTTGAAATAAGGGCAAATCATCACTGTGGAGAAGTGACTTTTCAGCAATGCTTCAGGCTAGCAAGCCTGAAGCAATGCTCAAAAATTTCTCCTCCACAGTGATTGTTTGCTTTTATTTCAAACACTGTTTCTATTTTATGATATGGATCATTTATTGTTATTTACTGTCTCTTACCTGACTGTGTTAAGGGTATTCAAACCTCTGATATAGTGACTGTCTATATAGAAATACTGGTTTACATACTGAGACTTATAGACACGGGGTGGGGCGTTTGGAGCATGGAGAATCTAGTAATTTTGGAAGGTAATTTTGGAAGCATAAACTCTAGTAAATTTGGCATGCTCTACTATCTTCAGGAGCGATCACAAATGTAATAAACTTGATATTTGGTGACTTTTCTTAATATTTATAACTTTGAATATAAGTGTGATGTACATTGCCCGTGAATCTTAGTTATAGTTTTCACAGGTGATGTAGTTATATTCAGGCTTGTTTATGATATGACAATTATTTACGTTCTGAAAAGTTGGATTCTAATATTTCATTAATTCACCTATTAATTTAATTTAACAGAATAAGCTGCTCGTAGATTTTACTATATAATTTCTTCAATTCCAGGTTTTTAAACAAAATTCCTTTTTAAAATTATGCTCACCAAAATGAATAGGACACGATAAATTATTCCTTTTAATTTTCGCGCGTGGTGTGCAAACGATTTTTATGTTCAAACGATTTTTATTTTTTAGGTCAAATAACTTGCCTGATGGTTTCATAAAAACAATATTTGAGTATGTATGCATATTTGTTTGTTCGTTTGTTGTTTGTTTATTTGTGTTCCAACACTTATAAAATTTTACTGTGATCATGTAGATCTGTTTTATCAGTGTTCGAAATAAGAGTAAATAGTCACTGTGGAGGAGAAATGTTTGAGCATTGCTGAAGTAATCCTCAAAAATTACTCCTCCACAGTGATTATTTACTCTTATTTTGAACACTGATATTAATTAATATAATTAATAATTAATATTATTTACTATATGTGATGCTTTTTCAAGCCTCAAGATAACGGTTGGACATAATTGGATAACGGTTGCCTGTGGAGGAGTGTTTCACTGCACTAAAAAAACACTCCTTCACAGGTGATGTCCGATCGTTATCTTGAGGCTTGGGAGGTAACGCATAACGCACATTTCTTTTTACGATTAGTGGTAGTAAAGGTTGAGTGCAATTACACTTGACTTAAATGCATCAATACCTTCCCCACTTACACAAAAACTCGCACCCACACCCTCACCCTCAATATTTTATAACTCCACCCTTGATCAGCACTGTAGGATGAATTAAAATGTTACTTGCATCCATTATTAATGAATCCTAATTAATCGTTAAAGATAATCATTTAGCATAAGTTTTCTCTTTCGCATTTCAGCAGTTTCTATTCGCCATGCACTTATTCTATAGTTTTAAAACTTATGATCAACATTCCTAAACAGATTTGTATATATTTTAGTCAGTTAGGCCGAGAATTTTAATACTTTTTGAAACGGCTTTTTGGATGAAGTGGGGCCTCTATGATGTGCCTAGGCATATTATCGCTACTCATGCTAGATAATTATTTGTTATATGTACAGACTTTTTTCTGAATAATCCAGTTGTAAGCAAAAAGAATTTCTCGAAATGTTTTACTGGAGCAGCAGCTGAATTACAAAAGAGCGGCTTTTCTGTATCAAAACCAAGCAAAAAAAATCATAAAGTTTATCTTGCTAACTCGCTAACTAAATAGCACTTTTTAGTCAACACATTTTCAAAATTTTCAAAGTCATTTAATATTGTTAGGATGATTTTTTTTTTTTAAGAATATTTAGCTTTGATTGAATTTTCCATGTTCTTATAAAGAAATAAAGTGTGTAGGATATTGATTCAATCCTAGTGAGCAGAAACTTGTTCAAAGTCTGCAGTAAAGATGCTAGAACAATGTCGAGTGACGTTGTTTTAACGTCTTTACTGCTGACTTTGAACAAGTTTTTGCTTACTGGGATAGGACCATATGTATTTAATATGAATTTTAAATAAAGTTATTCTTTGTACCGAAGAAACCAATGAATTGCAAAACCGTTCCCACTGGGCAAAAACTTGTTTAATGTCCGCAGTATAGGCACTAGAACTAGCATTTTTATTGTTTACTTTGAACAAGTATTTGCTCACTGGGTTGATTGATTCAGTAATAATTCTTATCCCTTCTAGTACTGGACTAAAAAGTAAACATTCAATACAAGATTCCCGCCAGGACAGCGACGACAATGAGATTACCCATATAAAGCACAGGTATTCAACAAACAGCCAGTTATATATACTTCTTAAGTTACATGAAAGCATAATCACTTAACGTGAGAGCAACATGCTACCTTAAGGGATTAAATTTCTGCGCTTTTCTTTTACGGTGATGAATCACATATACTGAGAGTGCTCGATATGTAAATAGAGCATAAATAATGTATATACATGTGAATTAACATTATCTCCAGATCTTGCAGATAAAAAAATCTTCAAATTTTTCTGTCAGTAAATTATTATTACTGTGTCTCAATTGCAGAATATAATTCTGCATAATGAATTATAAATCATTTATCACAGAAACAAATTCTGCAGAATGTTGTAAAACAGGGTCTTTATATTCTTCCCACAGCAAATTCTTCTTCCCTCACAAACAGATGCTCTTATTTCAAACACTGAACATAATATAATGCCCAGTTAGCAAAAACATATTTAAAAGTCTGAAGTAAAAACGCTAGAACAATCTTTTTAATGTTGTTCAAGCGTCTTTAATGCACACTTTTAACATGTTATGGCCCAGTAGGTAAGAATCCAATGTCCATTAATTAATTAATTTCTTTGTCAAAGCCACAAAGTGCAAGTTTGAAAAAACCTCTCTTTATTATATACAATAGAATCTCGCATATAAGCCCATATTAACAGTCCTTTAATATGTATAAGCCCAGGACTTTATGTAGTATATTATTATAATTCATTTCATATTTATAGCTGTCATCTTGCAGGAAAAGCTTTCTTGACTGGATATGGACTTCAAACTGCTTACAATATATTAGTTTCTATTCCAAAACTATTCTCTAAGCCAGGTACATTTCTCTGATTCTTTTCTTTCTAACGTTTGTGTCCTTTGTTATTCCTCAAAGAATTTCAAGATCCTTTTGTGGCTATTCTTAAAATGCTTTTCGTTTCTTTTTTTAGAGAAACTATTTTTAGGTCTAATAAAGAAAAGTAATTTCAATGCTGGAGCGTTCCTAGGGAGCTTTGTTGCAATTTACAAGGTATGTTATATGTGTTTTACTGATATGCACCTTTTACATTACATTTCTGATGACGGTTTAAAATAAGGGCAGTTGTAACTGGAGGAGAGATTTTTTTCAGATCAGCCAAATTTAACTTTGCAAACTCTCCTCCACAGGGATAACTGGCAGTTATTTTATGTGATGATATTATGCACCACATACATTTGTCATTTTGAGAATGACTTTTAATTTGCGTGATAATAAAAAATATCAGTTCAAATTTGGAAGCAAAAACAATCTTTGATGCAATTCTCAATATAACGGTCAGACATCACCCGTAGAGTAGTGCTTTTTAGTACAGTTTTCAGCTTCGTAGCTGAAAACTACTTAAAAAACACTTCTCCACAGGTGTTGTCTGACCGTTATACTGAGGCTTTTTTATGTACCTTTTTTTAGCTAATGGAAAGATTTTTATCACAATATGTGAAATCAGGTGGAAATTTAAATGCTGCGATCGCTGGTAGGGACTGCACAAACCTGAATATAACAGCCCGACATCACCTGTGGAGGAGTGTTTTTTTGAGACACTATACTCAAGAAACACTCTTCCATGGGTGATGTTATATTCAGGCTTGGTGCATATACATTATATCAATTCTTTTCATAGGAAAAAATCTCTTCTCCACAGTGATGACCGGCAGTTATTTTAACCCCTGGTGTTAAAGAAAAAATTATTCTTTTTGCGAAATGGTGTTTGTATATAGCTCCCAACGTGCGAAAACTTGTTTAAAGTCCGCAGTAAAGACTAGATAAACGTCGAACGACGTTGTTGTAGCATCTTTACTGTGGACTTTTTGAACAAGTTGATGTCTGGGTAAAAATTACAACAGCGAGTACAAAGGTAGTAAAATACTTCAGGGATAGTTGATTAGAAAGTATAGTTCAAATCTTTTCTTTCAAATTCTTGTTCCCTCTCCTAAATGTAGCTGTTGTAGTGCCCTCTAGGACAACAAGTACCATGTTCGGATCATTATATGTTATAAATAGTAGATTTCTGTATAGAAAGTAAAGGCTGTTTTTCCACTTCAGAATATTTTCCGCCGAACGGAAAATGTGCACGTATAGAAAGAAATTATAGACATTCCATTGTTAGAAAAAGTGTCAACTTTTAATTTTCAGGTGGTGTTGCTGGAGTGTCAATGATGTTTCAAAGAAGTTCATATATAGCAATCTACCTACTTAGCAAAGCTATTGAGGTAACCTTCAACTTGTTAATACATTGATAGCCTACTCTGCACTATCAAATAAGCAGGGGTAGGAATATATAGGAGGGTGGAAATATTTCAAAATTTATTAAGTGTGGCGGGGGGAATAAGCGGGGGTGGCAGATTTATATAGTCACGAAATAATTATGATAACAATACTGCAGGGTTTGTGCAGCATATGTTGGTTAGAGACAATATTCTAATATCACGTTCTTTCTAACGTGTATGTTGATTTCTTAAAATAGTTAATAAACGGGTGAAAGAGGGTGGAAAATTATCTCAACATTAATAAGCGTTTCGTCTCTACTTATTTGATACTGCAGAGTAGCCTAAGCTCATTCTTTTCTTCTTCTTACTCCATATATATAACCTGATGTTGATCTATTTAAAAATTTGATCAAAATTTCAACACCGATTAGAACGCGGAATAAATTGAATGAGAAAAGCAAGAGTTGATTTAATATAAGCTTGCAAAATAAAGTAGCAAATAAGTTTGAGGGCCAGGAATGATCGGATGACACAGTAGAGTTCTAGTTAAAGGGTCTTTTATGTGGTTATATTTTCAGAGAGAGGACTTATATACGAGTGGACTTTTGCAGAAAACTTTGCAAAATGATTTTACAGAAAAATGAAAGATATCATCGTCTTAGTGGTGGAAATAAGAACAAATAGTTACTGTGGAAGAGTAATCTTTTAGCATGGCTTCAGGCTTTTTAGCTAGAAGCTATGCTCAAAACTCCCTACTCGACGGTCTATATTTACATTTGACTACCGCGTCCCGGAAGGGTAAATTGTATTTATTATCGATTATAGGCAAAATTTTGCAGAGAAAAGGAAGACACAAGAACTATGAACAATTTATATTTATCTCATAATAAGGCGAATTTTGTTTATTACCGACACCAGGTGTCAAAATGAGAACAAATAACCACTGTGGAGGAGTAATTTTGAGCATAGCTTCAGACTACCGACCCTGAAGCTATGCTCAAAAATCCCTCCACCACAGTGATTATTAACTGATATTTCGATCACTGCAACATGGTTATAAGTCCATAGGCTTAAGGCAGATCTGTCAGGTGACGTCACTTTCAACCAATGTAGTGCCTTCATTTTATTTTAGTTGTTCTACATGAATGGGATCCAGAAGGGAATTTTTCCGTACTTAAAACATTTTGATTCGTTTCTGTATGCTCTATGTACAGGTGTCATGTTTCACGCTGTAAGTATGACATGCTCTGTACAAAGAGAGTATCCAGTGGGCAAAAACTTGTTCAAAATCCGCAGTAAAGACACTAATTTTTAACGTAGTTCTAGCGTCTTTACCCCTGACTTTGGACAGGTTTTTTCCCGCTGGGTATTGAACTATTCCTATGCTCTCTGTGTACATAGAGAGTATTGGAACTGAAGTTATCTTTGAACTATTCATGCATGCTCTGTGCACAGAAAGAGTGTTCAACTGAAGTTATTTGTGAACTACTCCTATATGCTCTGTGTACAGAGGGAGAATTCAACTGAAATTCATTGTGAACTATTACTCTGTGCATAGTATTCTACTGAAGTTTTTTGTGAACTATTCCTACCTATATTCCTATTCCTATAAATTCGTTTGTATTACAACAACGAGCTTGCAATTGATTGGTTTCTCAGTACAAAGTAACCAATCAATAGTGTGATCGTTGACTTAGTATCGTTTGTGATTTAGGCTGTTCTACAACCATTGTTTCTAAGAACTACTTACTGGTCATTTCTATTGAAGCTAACTGGAACAAGGTTTGTTTATAATTCCCCTTCTAATTCTTCATTTATGGTTGATTTGCATATGATGTGCTGTCAATTTCTACCATTGCAATGTCTTTCTTTTGGTGTTTTCTACCTAGTGGAAATCAAGCTGTATATATTCTATAATAATCATTCAAGCAGCCTTTACACGCCCCCTAAATAAGTCTCACTCTAAACGAGCTTGCAATTGAATCCAAGATAGTTTATGGTAAAACTCATTTAGGGATTCATATAAAGGCTGCCTTAGATGCAGTCGTTTGTTGGTCAAATTTACCTATGTAATTCAATAAAGTTTCTACTATTATCTGACAGCGACATCCTTTCTGCTTAAAATGATTTTTGATTAAAATGATAGTACTGTAAAGAAATGAATTACATCGTTGCAACAGATAAGCTCTCTCTTAAATCTGTGCTAATAATACACTCTTTTATGGTGCTTGTTTGCAATTAATAGAAGGCCCGGCTGCAAATTAACCTCCAAAGATGCTCCTCCGCCAGGGAATGCCGTCGTGAATTCAGAGGCCTGTAATTGCATTTCTGACCTATAAATATTAACATTCTATGATGTCATGATAAATTGCGTTGTATTCTCTACACACTAGTACTGAGTCAATAATCATTCAAATATTGTGCCTAGAAAATGCTTACCCGAAATTATTCCAGTTATCGCCGCCCTCGAATAAGCGCCGCACTTTTTAATCACATATTGAAATAAGCACCAAAATCTTATTTTCATTATTGTGCGAGTAATCCCCATGTGATAAGGTAACATCAAGCTTACGAATATATAGGTTGTATGTGTCCTCAAACGGTTACTTGTTCTAATGTGTTTTAAAAATATCTATTGACAAGAGCAAGCGTTAATTGGAATAGTTACGGTACACTGCAAGCGAAGTAATTGATTCATTTTGTCGATTCGACGTTATTTGTCCGTGAGGTTAAATTTAATATCCACTAGGCGAAAAAATTGCTGCAAAAGCCAAAGGAAGACTTTCAATTAGTAGAAATCGGCGTCACAGGTTGGTCATACATTTGGCTTCCGCGAGTTTTTCACCTAGTTGAAATGAACCTTATTTCGCTGGCTTTGAACAGGTTTTCACCTAGTTGAACTTAACCTTATTACGCTGACTTTGAACAGGTTTTTACCGAGTAGGTGGATCCACTGAGAATGCTATTACTAGGTTATAGCGTTGTTACCTGAAGTTATGCTCAAAAATCACTCCTCCATAGTGATTATTTGCGCTTACTTCGACCACTGAAGTGTATTGTTACATTGTTCTTATAATGATCTCCCTCTTTAGATTCAACGTAATTGATCGTTCCAAATGGGAACCGTGGGGACTGGATAGCACTAGAATTGATAGGTTAGCAAAGGAAGGACTCAAGACGTTAACGTAATCGTTGCAGTGGTCGAAATAAGAGCAAACGATCACTGTGAAGGAGGAGTTATTGAGCATTAGCTTTGGACTTGGTTGCCGCAAGCTACTCTTGAAAAGCACTCCTCCACAGTGATTATTTGCTCTTTTTTCGATGAAGTAGTCATTAAGGTTAACTTCAAACTTTTTTCTTTATAGCTTTATTTTTATCATGCAACTTTTCCAAGTTGATTTTTATTGTACAACATTCATTGTAACCAGGAGCCCAGTGAGCAAAAACTTGTTCAAAGTCCACAGTAAAGACGCTAGAACAACGTTGTTCTAGTCTTTACTGCGAACTTTGAACAAGTTTTTGCTCACCGGGAGCAATTGAAAATAAGCGTAGTTTGATATCCACTAGGCGAAAAATTCGCTGCGAAATTTAAAGAGAAGACCACATGATGTGACGTCAATATCTATTGTACCAATGGGATGATTTCGTTGGGCTTTCGAAGCGAATTGCCTAGTGGAAATCAACCGGATCTCCACTAGGCAAATTCGTTCACACAAATTTTAAATGAAGCCGTTACATTGGTTGAAAGTGACGTCACCTGTAATTCGCTTAGTAGAATTCCGACTTTTCAATTGATTCGTTTCTTCACAAAATATACCTATCATTGGAATAGTATTTCAGAATGTCTTATCTCACATTCTTATGTAGGGAAACGACGTATATAAACAAGCAGGTTATTATCTCTGGGAATTTTGTTTCAGTGCTTTCCTAGTGGGTAAAAACCTGTTAAAAGTCAGCAGTAAAGACATTTCATTGGTAGAAATTGGCGTCACAATCCACCTTTATACATCAGATGTGCCACTTTCCTACCGGGTGAACATTTTGGCTTTCAATTATTTAGTTCTAATCACATGACGTCACATCATATAGGTAAAAACAACCCGCACACCCAGCTGATTTCCACATATATAGGATGAGACTGATTTAAATTTGAGATGCAAAGGAAACATTCAATTTTGACATCGAACGGTTTATGGTTTCGAAACTTTTCTCCCTCCCCAAAATTGTCATTTCAAATACATCATAATATGTCAATATACACATATTATCTTTTCTCAGTGAGTAAAGCTTGTTCTAGCGTCTTTACTGCGGACTTTGAACAAGTTTTGCCCACTCGGTTATATAAGCAATAAGTTGTGACGATTGGAAGAAGCTCGAGTTTAAATCGGCGAGCTTGTAATTGATTGGTTTTAGTGTTCTAAACACCCAATAAAATCCGTTGATTCAAATTCTTTACAAATTATAATTTTGAGTTGATTTCATACTTTTTTAAAAAGTTGATATTGATATTTTTGTAAGCAGGGTAAAATGACAAGTGTTATGCAGGGCTCGAAATAACAGCCGGTCATCACTGTGGAGGAGAGGTTTTTCAGAATATTTTCAGCCAAGTTGGCTGAAAATATTCTGAAAAATCTCTCC
>JAULBZ010004560.1:0-14590 GCA_032360805.1 Neoturris breviconis | reverse complement strand
ATCATGAAAAACCTATCTTGTTATTTTTACAAAACCCACTCCTGCTAGGAACTCTTTACAAAGCCTGCATGGACATTAGTAGATTTTAGGTAGTACATAGTAGATTTTAGGTAGTACATAATCGGATGAATAGATATGAATCAAATATTTGAAATCATAGCTACAACCATATGCGTAATTGTTAAGACATTTCACGAATTTTGACATAAAATACAAACCATAAGAATACCCAAGAAATTTAGCTCAGAGGTTTATCGAAACTTAAGACTTAGGTCTGTTGCTTCTACCATTCGTTTTTCTAATTAAATTAAAGGCTTTTTGCGTAAGTTAAAACCCAGGCGGTCGACTCCCATTCAGTAATTAACCCTATTCGGTATGGGCTTTTTAGGACTCTGAGTTGAGTCACTTTGTGCCCCCCTTCCACAACTTTAGATGGGAACATGCTATAATGTTGAAACTTGGTTGAAAGTTAGTCCAACATTAACAACACTTTGGCATAATTTTAATTTGATGACGTCATTACTTATGATAACGTCAACTTATGATAACGTCCTTTTTTGAAAATGATCCTCGATAAATTAGGAACAGTCTTAAAATTTCAAACCATAATAGCCATTCGTGCAGAAATTATGAATAAAAGTAGTACCCATCCTGAATAGGGTTAACGAGCAAACACTAATCGAGGTTCAGAAATTATAATCCGTATTCTTATAAACAATTTTCACGTGTATACTAACTAGACATCTTTTGCAGTATAGTGATACATAGTGTTAACCCGTGTAGCATGCTGAAACAGCTTGCTTGGGGTGATTTTTGGGCAAAAGGGGTCAGGGCTTCACACTTGGTCTTATCTCTTTCTAACTGTTTTACTTATTTATTTATTCTTTATTTAAAGTTGGATACAAAATACATAGTTACTAAAGTACTAATTTAGTCCAATTAAAATATACAACCTAGTAAAAATGTGTAAAATAAAAGTTTAAAAGTATTCATGAACAATTCTTGCAGTTGCAATAGATTTTTATATTCATAATAGCATTGCGAAAAGCACTAATTGTGCTTAAATCTTTTGTAACTGCTGGTAGATTGTTCCAAGCTAGTGCAGCTCTAAAATCAAAGGAGTTTAATCCAGAAACGGTAGATATATGCGGAATATAGAGAGAACTGCCACATCGTAATCTATAGGAAGATACTTTTTCCGCAAATGTATCCCACATAATTTAAGATTTAGTCTTTTGATGGATTTGAAAATTTCCAATACTAACAGACGAAGATGTTCTTAACGAACGAACGATTATCAACACTTAGCTAGATAAGAAGATGCGCGAATAATTTTTGACACTTGGGGCCAATATTTTTATACAAAACGTAGCCCCAGTGTAAAAAACAAAAACCTGTTCAAAGTCGCCAGAATACCATCGTTCTAGTCTATGTACTGCTAACGTTGAACAGTTACTGGAAAGATGATAGCCTATGTTTATAAAAAGTTAACATAGGCTATTAAGGATGTGCCCATTTATTACTGACTCGGAGCCGGCCGCCTGTGGCTTAAATTACGAATTTCTGCACATGACTGTACTTTTAGCAAAAACCTATCAGGGATGTGACTAATCAGCGCACCCCTGGTATATTAACTCTTAGAAAAACTAAGTTTCAATAAAGTGAGAGTCAGTTTTGGATTTGTACTGTGGATTTTTAAAAAGTTTGTAACCATTGTCAAAAAGGTTTGCATAGTACCAAGAAATCAAAGTTTATTGTCTGGTCTGTGAACGACTTGTATTCAGTCTTTCCATTATCAGCTCACTATAGTTACTAACACACACAACGTTCTGCATGTAAGTCCCCTCCCCTTTAATTGTCAGCCCATTAAAGTTAATAACACACATAACGTATGGTATGTAAGTCCTCGCACCTTCAATAGTAAGCCCACTATGTAAGTCCCTCCCCCCCAACTTGGATTGTAAGTCCACTATAGTTACTAATACACACAACGTTCAATATGTAAGTCTCCCTAACTTTGATTGTAAGTCCAGACTTAAAATTTGAAGATCACATGTCAGCAAAGTTCAAAAAGCCATTGCAATGGTTGGTCTTATACGCAGGAGTTTTTCCTACCTAAACTACAAACTATTCAAAAAACTGTATACGACCTTCGTAAGACCCCACCTTGAGTATGTACAAGTTGTTTGCCTCCCCCCATCTCGTGAAACACATAAATATGATCGAAAATATGCAAATTAGAGCTACAAAGCTGGTCTCAGTTACTCAGATCGATTAAAGAAAATAGATCAACCAACTCTTGCCTACAGAAGGGCAAGGGGCGAAATGATTGAAATGTTCAAGCATTTTCATGTGTATGATAAAGATACCCTTGCACAGTCATTCCAACCACAGAAACGCCCCAGTCGACAACACAATTACCAGCTGACACACAGACTAACAAACGATGGCGTTCGTAGCGTTTAATGCAATTCTTATTACTATCGGTCCATCGAAACGTGGAATAATTTACCATCCAATGTTGTCAACGCCCCCGATATCAATGCGTTCAAGACGAAGCTTGACAACCATCCGCTAAAATACGATCATATTAAGAGCGATTCGTAGAGGCGACCACACGCCTGAGAATTTGTAATACATAATTATTATTATTATTATTTGAATACACGGGATTGTGTTGACTATAATTGTATGTATAAACATTGGATTTTCTTGTTGCTATAAAGCCTGGTCGTTTTGTATATGCAGTGGTTCTCAACGTAGTTGTACTATGGAAAAGAAGGTAGTACATATTGTGCATATGTGGGGAAACGCAGGTGCTGGAATAGAGTTTGATTTGCTCGTAATGTTTATGCCTGCTCAGCAAACAATCAGTGCAAATATGCGGAAAAACGTTTTGTTTCGCTTCAAACCACCCTAACAATTGTGTTCCGAAGGATGGCATCGAACACAGAACCCACAACTAAGGGTACGACCATCTAACCACTGAACCACGAAGTCTTTTCTTCACGCTAATTAAGTGGTATCATATCACTAATGTCATGGGGCTTGAGCCCTCTGACCAAATTAGGATGTTCGTTTATAATTTTCAGTTGAAGTTACCTCACTCATTAGATAATTATCTAGGACTGTCTACCCAGATATATTTCTTCTTTTACTGTGCTAGTAAGGAATTTCTAGCAATTTATTTGAATTATTTTTGGTGTGAACAATAGTAATACACAAGGACAAATGGACATATCAATCAATTGAGAAGCCCCCATACCTAGATTGTCCAAAACTAATTAAAGACTTTTAGCTTACTTACGAAAGGTTTAATTGAAACTGGTGAGGGGAATTATGTGGTACCACACTACGAATACAAATAGATGAACAATGAGTCGAAACATAAGCGCATGAGTTTTTGGATCAGAGAGTCGGTAAATCTCATCAGAGGCTGCACTCAAACTCCACCGCCTGTTTCGATTTACCTTGTGCACTAGTCAGCAGCCTGACAGGCGAAATCTCTGTGCAAGAGATGGGTGTAAAAATTCTGGAAAGTAGGTTGTAGCAAGCGCATTGTTCATCCATTTGTAATCCAAAGAGAATGCCTGGTAGATGAAATTACCTCTGGTATAGAAGATAGATGTGTAACTTACTCAGCTAACCAGGAATCGGATAGATAATCACGAGTTTTCGGCTCGCATATTTAAACGCGAATTTTTGTTTTGATTTTGTGTATTTTATCTTTTTTTGTGCCCTTAGAGACGATCAAATGCGGACCTTGTTATTGGTTAGTGGTTATTTACCCGTTTTCAACCATTTAGTATGCCCTGAAGTAATGCTCAAAAATACACTTCCCCGCAGTGGTAATTTATTCGTTTTCGTTTTCGTTTTCTGATGTATAAACCTCTAAATACACGGGACTGGGTCGACTATAGATGTAATCTCTGTGAAATTCTTGTTGTCAAATATATCCGTATGTATCTTTAGTAAAGTCATGTATTTTGAATAATGACTACATATCGTGACGGATCAGCGGCGGATCTAGGGGGGTTACAACGGTTACAATTAACCGGTGAAATAACTCGTAAATTTATTTTTATTCGTCTTTGGTAGTGGTGAAACCGCATTTACTAGTTCTTTATTGTAAGTTCCGATTTCTCCCGATTCCAGCTTATATATAGCCTATATAACGACTATATTCTTTGGTCTACAAGAATTTTTACCGTCCACTAGATAAAAACCTTGTTCAAAGTCTGTAGGAAAAATATCGAACGACAGTGCCTAGTGTTGATACTGCAGACTTGAAACAGGTCTTAGCCTGTGTGCAATGCAACATTAGTTTTGCGTAAACATTCAATTGTCGAATTTTCTTCTTTATTATTTAAATAGTTGTAAACATTATATTGAGAGATAATTGAAGAAGAAATGCATTCGTGAAAGTAACCAATCGATTCGCACGATTATATCTGTAAACAATACAAGACACAAAAGAGATCGTGTTTATAACTGCCATATCGTTGAAATAACCTTTACGTAACGAGTCGTGAAAGTAACCAGTTCATTCATTTTTAATTAGTCCTTCGCCGTAGATATTTTTTTATAATTTCTACTATGGATGCGTTTCTCGAAAAGTAAAATGTTTCTGAATGGAGAACCGATATAGATTTTGACCTTCGCAATAAAATACGAGAAAATATTTAGTTTTTCTCCGTTATATACAGTATATATGAAATAAAAGGAAATGGAAGATGCGATCTTTTTACAAAATGCGATAAAAAATAAAGATTTAGAAAAAGTAGAAGATGTGCAAGAGATAAAGCTGTACTCGGCAAAATATTCGGGAAATGCTGAAGATTTATTAACGACGAATGCGGTAGCAGGGGTATGGGTTCGAAACAAATTAGATAAAGACTAACTTCTCTATTTTGAACTTTCGATATAACAAGTTTTTTCGTTTCCCGTCGGAGTTCGTTATGTCAAAATTGTACAGTATATGAGAAGAATTTTGTGGATTATGTAACTGAAGATTTAAAAAAATAGTATAAACTATTTATTTAGTTATAGAGGTTGGAATTATTAAAAATGGTGACTATGACCTAGTCCACCATGAATGCATCGATTTTACGTACATTTGGCCCTTAAATAGCCGTAAATAAGAAAAAAACCATGGGGCTTTGCTTACAGCGCACCCCGGGCCCCCAGTTGCTAATGTTCGTTTCCTGTGCTACGCTTCGGAAACTCATATTAATTTACTTCGTAAATTTACAATTAGTAAACGGTCAGAAATCAACTTTGGATCCGCCGCTGCGGATATAACTAAGTGCCGTTTTAAATAAAACTAGAAACCCCTGGGTTCACTCTTAAGCATGAACTAGACGCATCCTTGCGTGAAATTTTTTGCTTTCAATGCGTACCGGTCTGTCATAAAATCATTTATACAACCATTTCAGTTTAGTTAGCTTGTTCCACATCGCGTTTTATCTGTGATGAGAGGAAGATGGTAAATCTAGCGCTCTCTCCTTCGTGCTAAAGCCAGGACTTCAAGAGAATACTAAATAAAACCCAGCGGTGAAGATTCATAGTCTTATTCAAACGATAATTGATTTGTGATAATAACATGTATTGTTAATATGATCTTGTTTCATTCAATTGATTGCTATTAAACATACAGAATATAATAGATCAGTTTTTCTTGCAAAAAAAATATTATAATTTGATGAATAATTATTTTCTATAAAGGCGAAAAGTGTATAAAAAAAATTACAAACACGAAAATATTTTGAAAACATGTGATTTTATTTCCAGAACTAAACTTACGTGTAACACACACATGGAAAAATTACAGCATTGATTATTGTAAAGCAGTCACCACGGTAAACTGGTAATTGTACTGAATATATGAGGTAAATATCGATCGATTTGAACTCAAAAATTATAAAAATACATATTCAAATAATCAATAATCTAGTTCAGAACTGTCGTTTCAGGACAGTCTTATGGTCTGTGTTTAGACTGACCAGGCTATGCACTGAGCAAATCTGACAGAGGAAGTATACAAGAGGAAGGTTACAGGAGAACTTAGAATGTTCGTCTATGACACGAGATGAAACAACAACAACAGAAGGATAGGTAAGGTAGCTACACGTTATTGGACTATTCTACTTGAGCAGGAAAATGTTTACTTCAATTAGAAGAAACATCTGTAGCTTCTTAAGATACAGTACACACCTTTTTTATAGCTAGCTATGAGGTTTTGATTGTTTTACTGTCAGCTAGCTAGATATCTCTCTCTCCTCGGACATGATCAAAGAAAACAATAATGGTAGCATGAAAGACTACTAAATACGGAGTCCATACAGCTACGTATCCTGACTGCGTATTGCCTTCCGTATTCAGTAGTCTTTCACGCTGCGATCTAAACCGGGCGAAAGGCCGACATATTCCGATCAGAAAGTGCTATGCGCACTCTGATTATTGGTAAACACGGTGGGTAATGTAAATTTCTACAAACAAAATGTATTCTTTTGCTTTCCTCACGAATTACTTATTACGAACATGAAAACTAAACAGTTTTGACGTCGCCACGTCAAAAAAAACGTAGTTTTGATGATGACCATGAAACGTTGCTACATACATTTATTTATTTATTCCAGACAAGAATATAGTGTTTATTTGTCCAAGATAAACAAATGTAATATTTACAAAATTAATCGTATATTATAAAAAGCAACATATTTAGTAATTTGAAGGCTCACAATGGCTCCCTGCCGGCACGCGACGTCTTATCAAAAAGACATCTTTTAGACGTGGATAAGACGTTGCGCGCCCGCGGTCAATTCTAAAAAGTATTTATTTAAAGTTTCCATGTTATCCTATATCATACACGTGATTTTACCAAAACATTGCAATCAACGAGATTACAGTAACACATGACAACATAAAGCTAGATGTTATTCGTTTGCTATCATTACAAAGATCAGTGGTACAACATGTTGCCTAAAAGAAAATCAAGAATGTCAATATATAATATTCCCGTAGGCAAAAATTTGTTCAAAGTTTGCAGTGTGCACTGCACAAAAACAAAGTTATTGCATTGCAGCAAGTTCTATTTTGAGCAACCAACACCTCGTTTTCAATATTTTGTGATCTATTAGAGTACGCATTAAATTAGCGAAATGACGAAGTAACTCTTGAAATGGTTGCCCATAGTTACAATATTCATTGGTTCCTATTCATATTTCTAGACGGTAAGGATAGATAAATTTATAACTTCTTTCGGATTGTGATAGAGAGGGTATTTCTTTCATCAATCTGAACTAGCTTCGATCAACCCAGATTGATCGTTCTCTATTTCATTCATCTAAATAAAAATGATTAGATTGATCGGAGCTAGCTCTAATTAATCCTATCTCAGAGGTAGAGTAACTAGATTGATCGATCTCAGATTGGTACTTCTCCGTTTCTTTCATCGTTCTGAGATTGATTGAACTTGTTTATTCGAACTCTGTGCCACTCACTTTAAAACATTTTGTCTGAAACAAGCGAGACAAGAAAGACTGATTCCGTTTTGCACACCTTCTTTCTAGGCTAGAGGAAGCCATTGTATTGCATGTATAAACGAATTGGAAGGTCGGATTTTTTTTAATTACTCAAAAACGATAAACGGTAGCATGCAGCTTGAGACACATTACCTTAACCCTTCATTAGTAAGGTGTAGACTCCCTGAATTTTTAAATTTTGCTGTGAAAGTAACATTTTCCCACTGGGATAGTATCTCTCAAACGAACAAAGCTAATTGCTCCTATTGAATTCTGCATGCTTGACAAGAAGCTATCGAATTTGGGTCCGATATAATTTTGAATTCTAGAATACGCCCTATTGCCGACATTCGATAAGTTTTGCGTAGGGGAATGAGCAATCGATAAGTTTTGCGAAGGAAAATGAGTAAATGACGAATGAGAATGAGTAAATGACGTCAACAGTTTTAAATGTTGATTTTCACGAGGCGGAAAATTCGTCTTGACGCGTTGATCCTACGTGGTGTGGCTGCAGGGCTGTGTATATAAGTCTAGATAATTTATTCTATGAATCTCTTTTAGATGCGTATGCTAGGGATACTTACTTATTTTTATGGACTGCATGCAACCATCCAGTTAATGTTAAGATATGTTTATCAACGTCAAAATCAAACTCCGTTTAGACGTTGGTAAGACGTCGCGTACCGTCTGCTGAGGTATTTTAAATAAAAGATATTTTAGCAACTTAGCATATATCCCAGGGGACAAAAAATTGTTCAAAGTCCGCACTAAAGACACCAGGACTACGTTTTTAATATTGTTATAGCGTTTTTACTGCGAACTTTGAACATGTTTTTGCCACACAAATATTTTTTATTCCTTCTTATAAGTTAATATTAATGATATATGGTAAAAAGTTGATGGCGCTGAAAAAGGTATTTAGTCAAAATTATTAAAAATGAGTATCATATTTGAAATCATCATCATCACATTAGGTAAGGTACCAATTTTTATGAATAACGAAGCACTTTTCATTTTGGGCTCAAAATAGCCCCAAAAAGATACTTTTGGGTCAAAACTATGGAAAAGGACTATCAGATTTGAAATCAGCACTATCAAATTTGGTCAGGTACAAAATGTCATGAAAAACGAAGCACTTTTTATTTTTGACTCGTTTTTGACCTGGTCTGCAAAATTACTATATGGACGGTGGATTTTCTATTATTGGACGATGGACGGTAATCGGTAGAATTTAGGTGGACGGATTTACACAACGTCTCTTACTGCAGACTTTGAACAAGTTTGTTCTGTTTTGGAGGGGTCGTGTGTGTTGAATACTGCCACGAATAAGTTAATAACTATGGTTCAAATACCTCGCATTTCAGAAGGCTGACTTCAGCTGGTAACAATGCTTTAACTTGGTTACAGACAGAATTTTTACAATCTCCTCCAGTTATTGTTTCACATGCCGAGGCAGAACTTTCTTTAGTTTCACCGCCAGAGCTAACTTTGATGTCCAAATCTGCACAAACGTTTTGACCAAAAGTACATGTCTGTGTTTGTCTCGAGATTGTTGGACCATTGAGGTAACATTTTAATGTCCAAACTAGAACATCAAAAGAATACATGAAATTTAAAAGAAGTGCTCCTGGAATGCGAGCAAATATATTCGATAGCAATACATCAAGCATTAATACAAGTAAGTTTGTAGATGATATTCGTCTCACTCTAGCCAGTAGAGACGGCGACCGCTGAAATTTGACCTCTTAATGACCCTGTTAGAATTCCATAAATTATTTTTCAGCCGTCGGATGAGTCAAAATAAACTCGTAATTACGCTAATTCAGCAGAAAAGCATCATTATGACGTCATAAAATCTATAAAAATGTACGGATTGTGCTGAATTAGCGTAATTACGAGTTTATTTTGACTTATCCGACGGCTGAAAATGATAAACCTTCTAATTATCTTTTAAAATGCAGCAGTTTAAATGTTCGTCAGATAACACCCACCCAGCCCCGATTGGTTTTCTGGATTTTTATTGGTTTTTAGCCTATGACGTCATAATTCGTAAGTAATGACTTCATTTTTAAACAATTTTTTTTTTATATTTAAATTCTTCTCAAAAATTTAGATTAGGAAAGTAATGTTTTCAAAAAGCGAAAATAAAGCTTTCCTAAAGAATTTTGACATTAAAAAACAGTTCATTTTGCTGTCAAAAGTGGCCTTAACGTCTACCAATTTACGCCAAATATTAAAAGTGCTTTGTTTTTTTTAATGAAAATTGGTATGCGACCAGATATTATGGTGCTAATTTAAAATCCGTTATTCATTTTAAAAATTCGGACTAAAAATGCATTTTTGGCCCAAATTAGGCCAAATATTTAAGGTGTTTTGTTTTTGATGAAAAATGGTGTGCGACCAAATTTGATGGTGCTAATTTCAAATTTGTTATGTATTTTTTAAAATTCGTTTGACATTCTCAGATTTGACAAGAGACCATACCCTGATCACGCCCTATAACGTTACTCAAATGAAGAAAATCTACTTCCGATAGAACTTTGAGTATAAAAGTTTGGAAAACATTTCAAAGACCAAGCCCTGTGATGTCATCACTCAAATGAAGAAAATATACTTCCGATAGGACTTTTGGTATAAACGTTTGGGAAAACATCCACGGGGTGTCATTTGAAAAGAAAGCATACTTTGCATAGGAGTGATGATATTTTTTAGTTTATGTAAAATAACGTATCAAAAACACAAATAACCAAATAATCGGAAATAAATAAAAAAAAGTTCATCATAATTTAGTAGTTTCTTAGTTCTAAAGTTCTTAGTTTTAACGTAACGTTTAAATTGTCTTGATTCTGCTCCAGATCCAATTGAACCATTGCCTTTAATTCTTTAATTTATGTTCCAAACGGTGATGACGTCACTCGTGGAACGCTTAGTTTCGTAGCTCGACGTAACGTATTTCTCCAATATATACGATTCAAAAGCGTTTTTCATGTTATCAGAAAACATATTAAAATATTTAATTCTCGCTCCTTTCTACTCTTGTTGTAAAATATTAAAATATTCAATTCTGGCGCTCGTGAGACTGTTGACAGGATGTAAAACTAACTTATACAATAAATAAAGTTGTTTAATGCACAATACAATTTACGTCCAGAGAAACAACAAAAATAATTTAGTTAAAAACATGCAGAACATGATCACAAGAATTTCAGTAGTAAAAATCACATCATGACACAATTCCAAGTTTACAAATTCCAAATTTCAAGTCTGCACACCCTTGGAAAGAGTATATCTATAAGATGTCAATGATGTCATAAGACGTGGTCAAAGCATTGTCGATTTTGAGATTTGGATGCATAGCATGGTTTCTGTGTAGTCAACAATGTACAATTCCAAATTTCAAGTCCGTACACCCCCGGAAAGTGCGTTTTCTATAAGATGTCAATGATGTCATAGGGCGTGGTCAAGGCATTGTCAATTTTGAAATTTTGATCCATGTCATAGTTTCTTTATAGTCAACAATGTATTATTCCAAGTCCGTACACCTTCGAGAACTTCGAGTGTTGATAATTGGGCCAGGCCGTTGATAACCTGGTTGATCCGTCAATAAATAGGTCAATATTTTCCAAGGTGTTGACAATCTAGTCAACCTGATTATAAACAGGCCAACCCGTTTACAAGCAGGCTAACTCGTTAGTAATTGGGTCGACCCGTTATAAACCAGCCGCGTTGATAATCGGGTCAGAACAAAAATACTTTCAACACTTTGCGATTATTTCCTCACGTTCAGCCAAACTCATATACTCACCCAGGGCTTCTAAACATTTTTTAAAAACTGAAAGCGCCTTTCTTCAGCGTTTTCCGTTTATCAAAAAAGTCAAGAAACCCTGCGAAAGGGCATGCAGGTAGTATATATTTTCTTGAATAATCGAATTCATGTATATTACACAGAACGCTCTATAAAGATCATGTAAAAATATATAATAACATGTGGAAAACGCCATTTAACGAAGAAAGTTAGAAATAGTTTCAAAACTTTGCGAACATTTCTAACGTTAAACTCACATAACCACCTTTGGGAAATTTGTAAAATGTCTGCTTTAATAGCTCTACGTTGAGATATTATACACAGAAATATCCTCAGAAAGTTTAGAAACAAATGATCCATCCGTTCCAAAGATATTGACAATTAAAGTTTCTTTATTTTGTCAGTATTTTGCCAAACGTTCCCTTCCGATAATCCGATATTCTAATTCCGAACTTTTAATTGTCTTCACGTAAAGCGCCACGAATTTTTGCACAATACAGTCGTGACTTAATCCAATAGAGTCGGTTTTAATCGTAAATAGTTGCTTTACATAATAACTAGCCACAACATAGTTATCGTTGATAAAGGAGATAATGATCATAAAGAAAAAGAACAAGATGGCAATGGAGCGGAGATAAACATGCCATTCTCTTTCGCAGTTTATGGGAATGGTTTGACTTTTATAAAGATCTTCTAATGTGATATTTGAAATATTTTGTTCTCTTCTTCTTTCTACAAGTACCAATATGTTTACTTCCTAACAATTCGTATTTAAAAAAATATAGAAATCGGGGAAGCTCTAGTGGAAGAAAAGTAGTGGTAAGATAAATTTTTATTTGTTTATTTTGGCACTTATAGCTTTCAGTTTGGTGTAAAACTAAAACAGGATTTGTTTCTTTCATCGCCATAAATAGTTTGAGACCAAAATAATTATTTTGGCCAAAACAAGTGATTACGCAACTTTAAACAAGTTACAATTCATTAATGCAATAATTTATTGATTTATTTATTATCCGGTCTCTCTAAAGCGGGCGTTGTGTTAAAAGTTCCGTGCATTTAGCTTGCGATTATAGACCTCGATCCTTCACACGTGATAACATCAGTTTTTGAAAATCCCAGGATTTTCAAGGCTACATCACATGATGTCTAATCGACAACAAATAGGTGAGACATATTGGACAGAGAAACCAATCAAGCAATCACTAATCGTAGCCTATGGTAAAAATTCTATAAACATAGGCTATCGTCTTCCAATGTGCAAAAATGTGTTTAAAGTCAGCAGTAGAGACGCTAGAACAGCGTTGTTCTAGCGTTTTTATTGCGGACTTTGAACAAGTTTTTTCCCGCTAAAGTAATAAAAAATTTGGCGTAAACAAACACATGAGAGTTTTTTATTCTGTATAATACTAACTTGAATTAGCCTCAATTATGATTCGTCTATTACTGACTGGAAGCCGGCCGCCTGTACGTAGACATAAACTTACGTCCAATAATAAATAATAAAACATTATTAATCTCTAATTCTAGCAATAAATAGTATTTGGTTTGAAACTCGGAGAGGAGACCGAACAAGAATTTCTTTACTTATGTGAGTAAAACTTCTAACATCTTTAGAAGATGTGTTTAAATTAACAGAAGATTATTGCCCACACTCAGCGTATGTATATTTTCCCCCGTTTTTTTCCGTTTTTTTTTTTACCATTTCGGAAAGTAAAATTGCATTGCTGAAAAAAAAAATCAAAGATGGCAGACAATTTTCACCATCCGTTTTGCGTTTTTAGAAAAGTTTCACCTAACAACGTAGAAGGGTGGACCAAAACTACGGCAAACGAACAGATATTCAAAGTAATTGCCGCTATCCCCAATATATACCGATAATATTTTCCGAAAGCGACTCCAGTCTAACAGCCCCTACTTCGCCAGCTTTCCAGCAATTTGCATTTTTCACCCTTGTCGGCAATCAATGCAAGAAGTTACTACACAAGAAATAATCTGAAACATCCGTAGTTCTAAACATTGGCTAGCCAACGTGGGCACATAATGTAAACTACTGCTAGTATATGTGTAGGCATAATCAGTTTGATTCTTCTGTTATGGTTCTGTAGATTATACACGAACTCTATTATTTAAGAAAATTGCGCTACCTGCACCCTCTGCACCCTGTAGAGTAACCGATCCTCTTATTCCATTCTTTTCACAGTTTCTTGCTTATTTTTAAAGTGAAGGAGAGCTTAATCGAGGAAATACGTTTTTTTCGTTACGTACGGGAATTTCAAATCGATCTGTGGCCGGCGAAAAAAGAAGTTAATTTTTTCGGTAAAAGAAGCAAAATATGTTGTAGAATATGAATATGGTATGCGCTCTGGATACCTTTTGTGTTTTCCCGTTTAAATAATCAAAAGCGATCTTTAAACGGGCCTAGCAGCGCGGATATTAAAAGCCCCGAACAGCATATACCAATCCTGGGTACAACACATCATATCACATCTACCGTTTCCATTTGTTTTTTATTCAATTCCCAATAAATAGTGTCCATAGAACCTAAAAAGTAGAAAAATCACGCCCGCGGCGCTATTTTTGCACCCATGGCGTATTTTTTATGTTCGTACTGTCCGTGTATTTTTTGCAGGTGATAAGTGTCGAGAAAAAGTTAAGCTAGACAAAAACAAAACAAAATGGCCGTTAAGAACGTGACACGCGATGATGTTTATTTGTATCGCTCGCAAAGTAGAGGTAAAATATTATTTCCTCCTTCCAAATCTTATTTATATGTTTATATAAAGATTCTAGAACAGTTTTGGCGTATTATTTTCGCCGCTTGAAGTAAACGAGTCCCTATTTTTTAATGTTTTCTTTGAAATTCTCTAAAAAAGCATTAAAAGGAGGGAAATCTATAGGGCATGTTTTGGTACTTTCTGGGTTCTAGATGGAGCATTTTGGTTTCTTAGGGACAGTTACTTACCTTATTAGGCTTCCATAAATTGCTCTAAATTGCTCTACTCGTTCTAGCAAGGTATAAATTATACATACTTGGAAATTATTTCGCTAGTGCAGAGTCGTTGGTTGAAGTCGGTATAAATCTGAAAATCTTTGTGAATTCATTAATACTCGTTTAAGGTTGGTTCCCTGGTTATTTTCATAAAATCCTCAAAAAAACTTTTTCTAGATTTTTTAAAAGTCCTTTAAAAAACCTATCTGACATATATTTTAGTTTTTTCATATTCCAACTTAAATGGGAGAAAATTAAGAATGATCCTTTTTG
>JAULBZ010004559.1:0-14591 GCA_032360805.1 Neoturris breviconis | reverse complement strand
AGTTTGAACGCGTAATATTCAATTCAATTAATTCGTGTTGCAAACCCCCCCTAATCTGGGCCGATTACTTGACAATATTGAAGTAATCTTCAGTAAATAAATCAAATATAGATGATTTGCACAAAAAAAAATTGAAGAGCTGCGTTTTTTGCGTCCGTTACGTTAGGAAGCTATTGCAGTGTGAAATTATGGTTACGATATGCTTATGGTTAAATCAAAAATTTAATATTTTTCACAGGCCTTAAGAAAGGAGTATGTAGATCTGGAAATGTCAGCAGTGTAAATATGGCTGTCACTTTTTTATGTTATGTTGCCCTTCTTGTATTAAAACATGTGGATATTTCCGTAGAATCATCAGTAATCATCATACATATGCAGTAGCCTGATTTTTAAACAGTGTCTTTTATTTTGTTTTGCTGTTAAATTATGTCTAACCATCATTTGAAGAGGATCTGAATATTGATCTCTGATCTGGTTACTAAATTTATTTTATATTGCTATGTATATCTACACGAACTACTGTAGGTTTTCTTTTGTTTGTTTTGTTTTTATTGTGACTGTTTCATGTATTAGCCTAGGCCTGCTCATATGGAGGTGAGCTGACCCACTTAACTGAGCTGGCTCGCCTAGCCGATATGTTTTTCGGCAATTAAAAAAATAGAAGTTGAAACTTTATAAGTGCATACTATTGGAGTATTTTCAAGTGAATAAGATGAGCTGGCTCGGTTAATGGGTTGGCCCAGTTATGTGTGTTTATATGGACATTTTTCATCCCAGCTTTACCAGGTTCTCGGCAAATCCAACCGAGATCCCAGCTAGGCAGGCTGGCTTATTTTCAATATTAACACTTTTTTATACGTATTTCTTAAGACAAATGAGATCAACCAGGCCAGCTCACTCCCACCTCTTCATTATTTAAGTGATGGCTCCCTACAATGGCTGTTATTTACTTATATATTTATTGTATTAAATTTATTTACCTATTTATAACTATATGTTGTAACAGATTGATCTACAATAAAAAAAACGATTTATTTTACACTGCTTTATTTAGGGTAATTTGTACAGTACAGTTTTGTGGGATATAATCTTACGTCTATTATTTTTATCTACTCCACAGAAAAAAGATCATAACTTTGTAAGTGGAGAGAAAAATTTTCTAAAAAGTTTTATGGTCGTTTTCAATCCCAGTGAGCAAAGGCTTGTTCAATGTAAAAACGCTAGAACAACGTTAAAAAGCGTCTTTACTGCAGACTTTTGTCCACTGCTTCCTACAAAAATATATTTCAACATGAGATGAAACAGAAGAAACGAGGTTGGTGATAGGGTAAAAAATAACTATCACGTGCGTTTCAATAGAGTAAGCAAAGAGGCAATATGGTCATTTATAAAAAAAAATGCAACCAACCTTGTTCCTAGGATTTCTCACCTTTTAAAAGAAATATGGTCATGGTAGAGCAAAACGAAACTCGGCGTTCTCCATTATTTTTAAATAGTGAAGTGAATCTCGGTTATGTTTTAGACCCTCTCATAGCTCTAAATTGCGAAATTTTCTGGGGCATCGCCCCTGGCCCCACTTGGGGGGCTCACGGCGCCCACAAGACCCCCAGCTGCATAACCGAACTTTCCTATGGAAAGTTCGGAAATTTAGCGTCGCTAAATCTTTCAAAATTTTGACTAACTCCTAAAAAATTCTGTATCCGCCCATGGTATATATTTTGCGGGAACTTAATTTTGAAATTTCTGAAATTTTTTGTGCGAATTTAATTTCACGGATATCGTAAAAAACTATTTTTTTGTGTGCAGGTTAAACTAAATTGAAGGAAGGAAACTTGATATATTTGTTGTTTGCAAGGAATAATTTAAATTTGGTATTGTAAAGTTTTAGGTCCTATATTTACTCCTACGACTCGTTTCAAACTTAATAGGGGTAAAATTTCCTAAATGGCTTAATAATTAGTGAAATATTTTTGCCGGAATTTAATTCTGGGAATTTTCTTGGGAATTTAAATTTGCAGATTCTAGCCAAATTTGCTAAATTGGCAAAATATTCTTTACACAAAATTTTCTTCCTTTAAGTTATTTAAACGTTTGACCATATTTGAATGAGTGCTGCTTTTGTATGCATGTGGTCTTGCTTTTGTAATGTTTTATTGTGATGGTACAAACAGACAAGCCAATATTTTAAATGTGCTACTGAGCATTTAAATATCGGCCGGATATTTAGAATTGAAATATATGGCCAAAGATTTAAAATGTCCGGTCAACTATTGTCCGCATATTTTAAATCTTGATTTCCAAACATTCAGCCTGATGTCTAGATATTCGGTCAGTTATTAAACACCAGCCGCATATTTATAACATTCGGTTGGGTATTTCTACGACTGAATTTAAACAAATATTTTAAAAGCGACCACATGCTAGTGAAACCAGGACCGCATCCATTTAGTTCTTTTTTCTTTTTTAATTTTTCAAAAAAAAATAATAAACGCCCCCTTGAATAAACGCCCTGGTGCACTTAATTAAGGAAATAGAATACATCTATAGCTTAGGTGCTTGGGTAAAATTTATAGAGACTATTTTTACCAGTTGTTAATGACATATTTTTTTGCACCATTTTTTTATTGGATTTTTTTAAATATTTTTTTTCCGGTCACCTGTACCTTTGGTAAAATGTGATATGCATTTCTAACTAAATATTATTGCATTCAAAGCAAAAGTTTAAAGAGTGTGATCTTTTGTCCTAGTCTGGGAGACTTTCCCAAAGTTCCTTTGTAAAAAAGTTGTAATATATAATGTTGTAATACTGTCTGGCCTCTCCACACCATTTCTTCCTTGTTATAAATAGGGCGAAATCTTTAGTTTTTTTGTGAAAATATTGAGCGTTGATTAAATTTGTATTACACATAGAAACGTTTCATGTCGCAGATGTTTATCAGTTGTGTCGTACTTTTGAAGTCCTTCAGGACGTAAGCTCTCATAAAACCACGTTTTAGCCATTGCACCATGAAATAAAGATTTAAAATAATTCATAAGTACTTCGTAATATAAGACATAACCACAAAAATAATATTATCTGACAATCGCTTTTGTTTTCGCTCCCGCTTAAGTTCCACCATTATGGTAAATCGCGCGTATTTATATCCGACACATTTTCCGCTGAAAAATAAATGTCGGATTCCGGTAGAGACTTTAATAATTTTTAATAAGTGTGTCGGAAAGGCAAAGCACCGCACTCGTCCAGAGTGTAAAGTTATCAAACTTTTGCCAAACGTTGCATAGTAACCAGCTGACAACTAAAAAAAGATATCAGAACTGAGGATTTTTTTCCCATGCGCCAGTTTTGGGTTAAAATTTAGATCACCAACATACTTTTTGACGCATCATGTCGGTGATTTGATGTTATATATAAAGGGACATCTTTTTGTAAGTCCTTTTTTCCATTTTCTACCAAATTAAAACTTTACCACAACTTATAACCTAGCGATAATGCTGCACTTCAAAAACCTGATTTTTGCCTCATGCCTTAAGTCACCTGAAGTCCGCTCAGCGGGTTTCTTTTAATATCATACCTTTGCTTATACTTTAGCTGATCATGTCGTCAGTTCAACCAAAAACCCTTCCCGAAGAACTTATCAATGGTCTACACTTGATGACGTTAATAGAAAAATCAATTGAAGTTCTGAGAAGTAAATTTCACCAATACTTTTCAACTGATCAAACAGATCTATACAATGAAATTGCAAAACATAAACAAAAACTAAGGAAATTATTGAGAAAAGGCATAATATACAGAAGACAATATGATATTCTTCTACCACCTACTGGAAAAAAGAACTCTTTAAAATTTGATATATCCTTACTAACATTAGCCTTAAGAGTACTTTGTCCTTTTCAAGCACCTATCACGGGATGGGAAACATTACCTCTTCCCTCTGATCAGTCTGAAGGCGCCTGTCTTGTTAGAATTCGCATAGGAAGAAATGATCTCTTACATCGTAACTTGAATTACAATAACAAAGAATATCAAAATGTGTGGAATCGAATAGCATCAGCTCTTGAAGGCTTAGGATGCGATAAGCAAGAGTTACTTGATCTACAATCAGCATCACTTCATCCATCATTGCAAGCTTTGCAATGTGTAGCTGATTTGGAAGATTCAATAGAAGGTGTTACATATAATTTGCTTTCATCTCTACCATCATTTGTTGGACGTGAATACGAATTATCTGAAATCCATCGAAAGTTAACAAAAAATGAGGAAAACCAATTAGCAATGGTGGTCCATGGACTTGGTGGAGTTGGTAAATCAGAACTTGTCCGTAAATATTGTCAACAATATGGTCCATTGGATTATAAACAGAATGTTATTTGGATCAACGCAGAGGGTAGAAATAGTATGACAGAAGACTTTTCCAACGTTGCACAGAGAATCAAGTTAAAAATGACCGACGAAGAAGGTAAACAGTTATCAATTAAAACTATTGCCAATAAAGTGTACCGATTCTTTGCTGATCGACGTGTTCTGTTTGTATTTGATAACGCAATCAATAAATCAGAAGTAATGGACTTCATGGAAATAAATATGTCAGCAAAAGTATCCGTTTTAATCACTTCACAATTTATTGAGTGGAGTGATAGATTTATTCAGATGCGAATCGATGTTCTATCGAAAAAAGCAGCTTTAAATCTGGTCTCTCAAAATCTACCTCAGAAGCATATCTTGAATAATCAGAAAACATATCTATTATGTGAAAAGATGCAGTTTTTCCCTCTTGCTTTACAACAGGCTATATCTTATATCAAGAAATGGTCAATATCAATCACTGAGTATCTAGCACAATTTGAATTCCAATTTGAAAAAGTAATGAAAAATCACCATGACGATGAAATATATGACAAAACAATAATGACAACATGGAATATGGCGTTGCAAAAGTTAAAAGAAGAAAGTACTTCGTCTTTAGCAATCACTTTAATTAACATGATGAGTTATTTAGATGGTAAGAACATCACGAAAGAACTATTTTACGAATATTATGATAAACATTCAGTAAACGAATCATTACAATTATTACAGAAATACTCTTTGATTACAATAACAACTACTGATGATGACTTACAACAAACTATACTCATGCATTCTCTTCTCCAATATGTTATCAGAATGGAGACAGACTATGTTTACTTTCATCAATTCCTGGACATGATATTCAAGGAACCAAACAATAGAATGGAATTAGAAAATGCAAATTATGGACGACTCTGGTACTATCATTTAAGTTATATGTTCAGCAAAGAAGAATGGCACAATATACTGATACCGAAAGCTAATGAATATATCTTGCAACTAAGTACCATATTCCATTCCAAGGGGAAAATATCAATGCTTCATCAAATATATATTGCTATTGAGAAATTTCAAATCGATACCATTGGTTACCAATATGAACAATCCTTGAAAACTCAACATCACATCGCTGAATGTTTACAAGACATGGGCAAATATGAAGAAGCCTTAAGTAAATTTATGGAGGTCGAGAAGTTAGAAATTGATTCCATTGGTTGCAATCACCCAAGCACATTAATTACTCAACGCAACATTGCTGACTGTTTACAAGAAATGGGTAGATATGAAGAAGCTTTAATTACATTTATGAAGGTCGAGAAGTTAGAAATTGGTTCCAGTGGTGGCAACCACCCAAGCACATTAATTACTCAACATGATATTGCTACATGTTTACAAGAAATGGGCAGATATGAAGAAGCCTTAATTAAATTTATGGAGGTCGAGAAGGTAGAAATTGATTCCATTGGTTGCAACCATCCAGACACATTAATTACTCAACACAACATTGCTGACTGTTTAAAAGAAATGGGTAGATATGAAGAAGCTTTAATTAAATTTATGGAGGTCGAGAAGTTAAAAATCGATTCCATTGGTTGCAACAACCCAAGCTCATTAATTACTCAACACAACGTTGCTGACTGTTTAAAGGAAATGGGTAAATATGAAGAAGCTTTAATTAAATTTATTGAGGTCGAGAAGTTAAAAATTGATTCCATTGGTTGCAACCACCCAAGCACATTAATTACTCAAAACAGCATTGCCAGCTGTTTAAAGGAAATGGGTAGATACGAAGAAGCTTTAATTAAATTTATGGAGGTCGAGAAGTTAAAAATCGATTCCATTGGTTGCAACAACCCAAGCACATTAATTACTCAACACAACATTGCTGACTGTTTAAAGAACATGGGTAAATATGAGAAAGCTTTAATTAAATTTATGGAGATCGAGAAGTTACAAATTGTTTCCATTGGTGGCAAGGATCGTAGTACATTAATAACTCAACGTAACATTGGTGACTGCTTACAGGCAATAAACAATTTTACAGAAGCGTTAGTTAGGTTTAGGCAGGTGGAAGAGGTTCAAAAAGCTTACATTGGTCCTGAACACATAGAAACCATAAATACTCAACAAAGAATATCTTTGTGTGTTAAAGAACAAGAACTCTATTCTGAATATATAATCATTGATCAAGTTCATGAATTCAAAGAATAGACAGTGTTCATAATCCCAGTGAACAAAACCTGTTAAAAGTCCGTAGTAAAGACGCTAGAATTAAGTTTCCAACGTTGTTTTAGCATTTTTACTGCTTACTTTGAATAGGTTTGTGCTCGCCGTGAAAACTCTTGATCTGATATGAAAGAATAAAAAGCACGCTTGAATTAATGCCATTAAAATGGAGAACTCAGGAGACAAAATTGTTCATAGTCCGTAGTAGAGATATTCTAAACGCTATTAAGGATGTGCTTTTTTTCATTTCTTAGCTTTAGTCAGCCTACTCTTTTGAGCCAGTGTTGAGCTCCCTCTTACAAACTAGTTTTGATTATTCTGTTATAGAGTGTCAGTTAATGAAAATCAAGTATTTTTGCCGAGGTATAATTTTTATAAACATATTTTTACTTAACGCTCTTGAAAATTGTATAGTACAAAAAATGCGTGACGGATTGCACCGTTCAAAATTTATAATTGTTAAAGTGTTAGAGATTATATTTAAGACCATTTTCTACGAGAATTTTCCGCTTAATGGAAATGAAACGGAGAATTCACATGCGTAGAAATAAATATGTAATATTTTACTTTTTACGGATGCGCACTCTCCATTATGTTTCCAATCTAGGAAATTTCCTGAAGTGGAAGACAGTCTTAAGATTATTTAAATTTTGAGATAAAAGCAAACAATAATGACAATCTAACTATTTTCGATACAGTCTCTCATTAGCATTTGTTTTGTTTCTTTTTTATTGTTGCTAGTGCTACTTACTATTTTTCTTAGCCAATTCTTTAACCCTATTTAACACAAAGTGCCCTCCCCCTCTCCCCTCCTACCATACTTTTATTCATAACTTCTGAACGAATGGCTATTACGGCTTGAAAGTTTAGGACTTTTCCTATAATTTATCTACGATCAGTTTCAAAAAAAAAGGTAATTTCCCCTTAGAAACCAAATGTTTGGCAGGTGGTAAAAAAAATATTTTTGCTTTCTGACAAAATGCTGACAAAATTTGGTGACCACAATTTTTTGCACCTAAATTTATTTTTTGCACCACACGTTTGGCCCTGATGACGTCATCAAAAAACAAATTATGCTAAAGTGTTGTTTCTGTGTTAGCCTAACTTTCTGGAAAGTTTTAACATTATAGCATGTTTCCATCAACTCAGAGCCCTAAAAAGCCTATCCTGAATAGGGTTAAATCACCAATATTTTCAATATTTCAAACACATTCTTTTGTTGTTGTTGTTGTTGTTGTTGTTGTTGTTGTTGTTGTTGTTGTTGTTGTTGTTGTTGTTGGTGTTGTTGTTGTTGTTAACTTGTATGTTGTATGTCCGAAGTAACACGTTTAATAATGTACGTGATAAAATAATATTAAAATTTCTATCTGTAGTTTTTTATTGGTTCGCTACTTGGCCTGCATATTTTAGTAAATATCATATCTAATACACAAAGAAAGATGAAAAGGGATTCGCCAATTATCATTAATCAAAGTCAGTTCCGAATGACTGGCACACAGCGCACTGCAAATATATTAAAAATTTGTCATGGAGATGTTAACATAATTAATCCATTTTGGACATCCTCTACTGAACGGTTTGAATTTATGCTGCGAAAAACCGTATTTCATTTTAAGTTGAACTTCTTTTTAAGATTAACACAATCTTCTAGATTTTTAATATAGAAAATTCGTTAGTACTGTTAAGAATCCAGGACGTGAACGCGGAAGACAAACTACGTTAGCTGTTTCGTTACAAATTTCTTTATAACTTTTTTCTTTTCTATACGAGGAAAATTTAAAATAAAAGCTTTATAAACCTTAAAGAAATATCCTCCGTTTTAAAAACAATTTTTTTAAAGAACTATTTCAACGTTTAATTAAAGACGCTGTTACGGATGTTCTCATGGTTTGCAAGGATCGTCTCAGCTGGGTTATTTACACTTAAGGATAAGCATATAAATAAGTAAGTAAACTCTCAACACATTTATTTAATCCAATATCAAGAAACGATCAGAAGAAAACGTTTTCGTTTAAAACACAGAAGATCAAATTTATATTTTAGGCCTGAACATTACTGCCAGACATCGCCTGTGGAGAAGTTTTTTTTAATACAGCTTTGATCATTGCAGCTGAATACTAAACTCAAAAAATACTCCTCCACATGTGATATGTGCCATAATAATGGTATATATTTAATATTTTTGCATTGGTTTGGAAACGTGGAGTATAAACAACAATAATAAAATAATAATAACAATAATAATAGTAACAGTATTATAGGTTTATGAAATAACTATGATACTCGATCCAAATAACGAAATCGAGTCCATTAACATTACACAACACTGGCAACCCAAGGCCATTCACCCTAGAGCTGTATCACTAAAATTAAGAAAGGATATAGACCAAAAAGTTGAACCAAAAGATCTGTATACGAAAATCAAACGTTGTGTTTTTTTCTTACTTGAACGTCCAGAAACAAATGTGGCAATGCTTTATCATTTGCTATCGTTCATGCTAATAATCGGCAGCTTAGTGATTAGTGTATTGGTCACAATAGAAGAATTTGTTGCAGAAAATAATACTCTCAAAGACGCTAACCTCGCATACGAGCTAGTGATTCTTTCGATATTTTCAATTGAGTTTTTGCTTCGAATTTGGTCGTGTAGTTATGTGAGTCGTTACAACGGTATTCGTGGTCGGTTGTTGTTTATGAAATCGGTATATATGATAATTGACTTTTCCGTCATTATATCAACACTTACAGCAGCTGTTTTACAAATCAACACATTGTACGTTACCGTCCTGCGTATTACTAGATTTTTGCAGATTTTACGACTGCTTCGAATGGATCGACAGAGAGGGGATCTACGTTTTATGATTAATGTGGTAAGACAACATAGTAAGGAACTAATCACGTGTTATTTTGTTGGATTTATCATTCTGTTTTCTGGATCATACGTTGTTTATCTTTGTGAGAAACTATCTAAAGTAGAGGATAAAATATCAAACATGGCTGATGGATTGTATTGGGCTATGATCACAGTCACATCGGTTGGTTATGGAGACTTTAGTCCAACTACATGGGCGGGTAAGTTTGCTGCTGGAGTGTTTGCTATCTTTGGTTGTGCATTCTTTTCTTTACCTGCTGGAATACTTGGTTCTGGCTTTGCATTGATGGTTGATAAACAAAAAAAAGAAAGGCGTTTTATAAAAACAAGACACCCTGCCGCTATTTTAATTCAAACGTGTTGGAGAAATCACAAACTAAAACGCGAAGCCCTTGGTCCAATATGGTATTCAGTATTGAGTAAATTAAAACGTCCAACAGTTAGTGCAACAGATACTACTGCTTCACTAGATGGACTGTTGAGACGAGAGTTTAGAACTGTATCTCAAATTGATAAAACCAATTACAAACCAGTTATAGCTGGTGTCATAGAAGAACCGTTTAATAGCACTCATACACAAACAGTAACCAATTCGAAACGAATAAAATCAACTAAATCTAATATTATAAATGAAGAAGAAGAGTTAATATTAATAGCACAACCAACAGGAAAATATGAACATAGAAGAGTTTCTCTTATGAATAGTATGTCCAGATCAATATATCGTCCATCGAAATCGCAAATGCATGTCAAGTATAGAGGAGCATTGCGATTTATCATGCGAATTAAATATTGGTATTCAGTAAGATGTTTTAAAAATGCTAGACACCCATATGTTAATGTACAAGATATACTAGATAAAACAGCGCATGGTAATACAGAAATGTTAAATAATATCAAAGAAATGAAAACTGCTTTTGCAACATTTCAAGAACAATTTGATGAGATGAGACAGTTATTACTTGAAATGAAGCGTTCTTCTCAAAAACAAACTACGCCATACGAACATGAAACAATATCAGAACACATGGAAGATGAAGATGTTGCAGAAGAATATCTAGACGATGATGACGTCAATGAAGTGGAAATATATATTAAATGCTAGTTTTAGACACCTTCCAAATTATATGGATATACAACACAGTCTCGATATTAGGAACTCTGACGGGAAAAACGAAAAAGGTTCGTTATATCGAGAGTTATACCGATTTTTTTATTTATTATTATTTCACGCCCAATAAGGTCTAAAAGAAGCAAAAAATCCAAGGAGTCAAAAGATAGAGATTTAGGTATATTGAAACTTTTTCCCATGGTTAAAATTGAAATTAAGTGGGAATTCTTTACGGAGTGTGTGATATTCTTAACTCAACTCTTAAGTTTACACGGTCAGATTAATCGAATTCGATTTGTGAAGTTCGACAAATTTGATCGTGTATACAATTATAATCAATTTGGATATAATTAGAAGGGTACTAAAATAATGGACAGTTGGAATGCTGATTGACGTAATCCGGGATGTTGTGCTTAAAATCGGGAATGTTAGAATCTTTGTATGATGGTCTTTATTACAGGACAATAGCTTTATTTTTCGTTACTTTTTCTTCGTACTCTCCCTATATTTCTAAGATAAGGGCGACAGGTAATTGCAGTCACAACAAAATATTACCGTTCTTTAACAATCAAAGCCATCGTTAAAAAAGGGACGCCTTTTCCTTCTATTAAGCATTTATTTAGAATATCGTACGATAAAAATCTAATCGTCACAGTAGGTGATTGTTAGATTTTTAATCCATAAATCGAATTCGATTAATCTGACCGTGTAAGCTTTAGATTTCTCAATGTGAATGGAATAAAAATAAAATATGTATATTTGGTATCGTTATAAGACAGGGCTTATCGAGAGGTTCTCTGCTTCAAGGTACAATAAATTTGGCTCAGAAAAACGAAGATTTGTTATATCAAAGGTTCGAGACAATCTTTGTAAGGAGTTTGCTGACAACAAAAAAAAGGGGAATGAGCATTGAGATTGTTCAAACGAGAAGTTTGTTAAGGCGGATTAGGTGAATTCGTTCCCACGAATTCTAAATGGAGCAATTATTATGGGGTCATTATGACTTCATAGTCGAGTTTTTTTAACTGGAGTTTTTCTCGTCTTTAATATTTGTAATACATACCGCATTCCCTCGAATAAGCACTCCCTAATTATAATTATATGAAACAAGCGTCTACCTCCCCCGTCTCTCGAATAAGCGCCACCCCTCCATATCCTTAAAAAAAAACTTATTAATAAAAACAATCTTTCTTACTTGTGGGTGTATGCTTTTAGTTATGTTTTTCTTTTTTAATTTTCCAGAAGATTTAAATAAGCGCTTCCTCTCGATTAATGAGATGAGAACATTGTCTGTACCAATTTGCATTAATAAAATTCAAAGTAGTTTAGAAGTTAAGGGGGTAGGGCATTTTTAGGGTATATTTACTTCAGACATTCCAGTTCAAATTTAATTAATTATGTACGGAAGCCCATTAGTGCCATGAAATATCTATTTTTTTTTTCTTTTTTATTATTATTAGGTAGAAATAAAAAGAAAATATTTTCTAACTATAAATTCTATTCTCATTTTATTCATTTTTTAAAAAGAAAATATTTTGAGATAAAATTCTCTTTTTATTTTTTTCATATTTTTAAGAGAAATTATTTTCGCATAAAAATAATCTCTTTTAAATCTCCTATTTTTTAAGAAGTAAATATTTTCGCAAAAAAAAATCTCTTTTTAAATTTCTCATTTTTTAAAAAGAAAATATTTTCTTTATTATTATTTTCTAATTATAAAGCGTGGAGTTTCGAAACAAAGATGGCAGCGTATTTAAATGAAAACATACTGTTGTAGTAAAAGTTAATATAACCCGTAATAGTTCTGTAAAAGCTATGTACGGATTATTGTATAAGGTATTACACATTATTATTATGTACATAGCTAGCTACAATCCCTTACATAAATATTTGAGACAGGGTGAAATTTGCGTAAAAATTCCGAATTTCAACTTAGGCAAAAATACTTAAATTTGGATTAGCAAGACGAAATGCACGGAAATTTGCATTTGTACCGAGAGCTTGGGTGCTAGGCTGCTAGAAGCAACAAAATTTGTCGAAATTTGACAAAAAGTCCTAAGTTTCTAAGCCTTAAGTCTACTTGATAAATCTCTGATATAAATCTCTAGGGACTTCTAGTGGTCATTTTTAGCATTTATGTTTTGCTTGTGGTATTACTTGCTAAAATAAATAGTCTCATAATTTATGTGAGGGGTTGTAGCTTTTTTAATGCTTACGTTCCGCCATCTTGCGTCTTCTCTGTTTACTTGGGGAAGCCATGTGACAAGTTAGATATTTAAAAAGAAAAATTTAAATTTGGGTAAAACCTCTTTTCATTTCTAGTCAATTTTAAAAGTAATCATCTTATATATGGGCTTTTTTAAATACGTTGAATATATGGAGGGGGGGACAAAACTGGGCAAAACTGCCCCCATGGTTTTCTCAAGATAAAAGCATATTACAAGCGTAAAGATTTGCATGTAATTAGCTCTTGATACCAGAATTAGAAAAATATGGTCCAAATTTAAATTTTGCATAAATTTTGGCTGACGCATTTATTCAGAAAAAAATTACCATTTTTTACCTTATTTTTAACTGGCTATATCTCAGGAACAAAATAAGATTTTTTTATTCTGTTTTCACATTTAGAGTGCCAAATAATGTGCCTTTTATTAAATTATCAAAACAAAATGTTTTAAGTCCATATTAGCCTACTATAGCGCGCCAAAATTTACAAAATGTTTTTCAAAAAATTTACGGTGGCTTCAGTCGAAATTAGTATTTTTGTAAAATAAACACAATTATTTGACACTTAGTAAACCCTGCTTAGTCTTTTACTATCAAAATGAATGAAATAACCGATTATCTATACTGCTTTATGGTGCCAGAGGTATCAAAATTAATAAAAAAAGTTATTATTAAAAATCAACTGTGGAGGAGAGCAATAAATAACTCATATGACATGGACTGAACAATATTGAAACAATGGATCATTCAATAAAATCTTATATCGACAGACAAAGGATATATGTGAAAATAATCGAAAATTACTATACACTCCGCATAATATTTTTTATTGTCATTACACCAAAAATGTTGCTAGTAAAAAAATATTAAAACTCACCAAAGGAGAAGTTCGTTCGATCAGGATATATTGTAACCCCTCCCACTCCCATATATAATAGGGTTAATTCGGTTAATTTTTGAAAAGATTTTCTATTGTTAGAAAAAAAGATATTGCATGGCACTACTGGGCTTCCGTACATTTTGGCTGTGTTCTTTTATTTGGTTTGTCAACCTTGCTGTTCCTCAGATTATGAACAAAAGTAAGAAAAATCTGGGGAAATAAATAAAGTTGTAAACAAGTTTCTTGCGATGTAAAATACAGACTACAGAATAGCCTTTACTGCGGACTTTGAACAAGTTTTTGCCCACTGGGTAAAGGTTACAATTGCAGATATTCTTTGTTTTGTTACCAAATTCATCCAATATCTCTTCTGATTCCTGTTATCAGGTGGAATATGATGAAACAGTCATTCACACATGATTACATTTACTGCAGTAAAATTATATCTACTAGGTTTGGATCATAAGTGAAACAAAATTGTGGTTGAGGCCTATGCCGTACAGAGATAAATCTCAAATGGCAGAGGGCAATAGGTCTTTAAAAAAAGGGCAAATGGCGGTCAATAATTAGCTAATCGGATTGTTGTGGGTAGGAGTGTATTTATTTATTTATTTATTTATTCTTTATTTATTTAAAGTTGGATACAAAATACATAGTTACTAAAGTACTAATTTAGTCCAACTGAGAAATTAAAATATACAACCTATAGTACAAATGTGTAAAATAAAAGTTTAAAAGTATTCATGAACAATGCTTGAAGTTGCAATAGATTTTTATATTCATAATATCATTGCGAAAAGCACTAAATGTGCTTAAATCTTTTGTAACTGATGGTAGATTGTTCCAAACTAGTGCAGCTCTAAAATCAAAGGAGTTTAATCCAGAAACGGTAGATATATGCGGAATATAGAGAGAACTGCCACAT